>ML790929.1:24207-35717 GCA_009831015.1 Picea engelmannii
TTTGGAAAAACTTCAACTTCCAAAAGGTTATCGTAAGCTTTCCTCCGACCCATCATTGGTTGATGGACTGGTCAATCCGGTTCCATCCCCGGTCAGTCCAGTTGATCAAGTGGTCAATCTAGTTTCCTCCTCGATTGAACCACAAACCCAAGTAGCTGATCCAGTTCCGTCATCGATCAACCCCGCTCTTCATCAAAAGAGTGACACCCAAGTGGTCGATCCAGTTTCACCATCGATCGATCCCAGTCCTCCATTGCAGAATGTCAAAGTGACTGATCCAGTCCCTTCCTCGGTCGGTCCCACTCTTCCTCTGAAGAGTGCCAAAGTGGTCGATCCAGTTTCACCATCAATCGATCCCATTCCTCCATTGCGAAATGTCAAAGTGACTGATCCAGTCCCTTCCTCGGTCGGTCCCACTCTTCCTCTGAAGAGTGCCAAAGTGGTCGATCCAGTTTCGCCATCGGTTGATCCCATTCCTCCATTGAGGAATGTCGAAGTGACTGATCCAGTCCCTTCCTTGGTTAGTCCCACTCTTCCTCTGAAGAGTGCCAAAGTGGTCTATCCAAGTCCACCATTGGTTGGGCCGATCCAATCATTGGTCGATCCTACTCTCCTTCTAGAGAGTAAACTCGATATTGCCCATGTTTTTCTTGTTAATACAGAATCTACCGTGTCGGGGGGCATTCCTCCTTCTCCTACAAAACCCCCTCCAAGTAATGAAGCCATCCTTTTTGATTGGGGTGCACTAACTGGACCTCGTCTTCCCTCCCACATTCCTTTCCAGACTACAGTACAGGTTCGTGGTTAGGACGTTCCTCAAACACTGATAGATGAAGGTGCGTCCGTTAGTATTTTGTCTTCTGTTTCTTGGTACGCTTTGGGTTGTCCGCAACTTGAACCAGTTACACATAATCTGTTAGCTTTTAACATAAGAACTAGTCAACCTTTAGGGATCCTTCCTCAATTTCCTGTAAATTTGGGAGGGAAAACTGTCTTTATTGATGTCATGGTAGTCCAAGACCCCTTGGATTTCTCTTTAATCCTTGGGCGGGATTATGTCTATGCTATGAAAGCTATTGTATCCACTCTTTTCCGTGTGATATCTTTCCCTCACAATGGAAGAATTGTGACTATTGATCAACTTTCATTCATCGGCCTTGACTGGGTTACCTCCCTAAGTGATTCTTATATGCAGACAGTATCAACCCCGCCGCATGTCAATTATGTGGCGTTGTCTCCCATGACCTCAAATTCCGACAATTTGGATCTGGTAGTTGACATGGTGATTTCTTCAGTCGGATTATTGGAGCCTAATCTCCTTACTCCTATCGCGGCCCTCGACCTGTGTCCCTCCTCGAGTGATTATCTTCCATCCAGTGAAGATCTCTTGGAAGCCATGATCGAGTCTTGTCCCTTGACATGGTATCCTTCCAGAGCGTTATCCTCTTGGAAGCCATGATCAAGAAGAAACCATGAGCATAGTTTCTCTTCTCTGTGGCAAGCTCATTAAAAAATGAAATAGAGGACGCTAGATTTCATGATGGGGGCAGTCATGAGCATAGTTTCTCTTCTCTATGGCCATCTCGTTAAAAAATGAAACAGAGGCCACTAGCTTTCATGCTGGGGGCATAACAAGCATAGTTTCTCTTCTCTGTGGCAAGATCGTTAAAAAATGAAATAGAGGGCACAAGCATAGTTTCTCTTCTCTGTGGCAAGCTCGTTAAAAAATGAAATAGAGGCCACTAGCTTTCATGCTAGGGGCAACCACGAGCATAGTTTCTCCTCTCTGTGGCAAGCTCATTAAAAAATGAAACGGAGGTCACGAGCATAGTTTCTCTTCTCTGTGGCAAGCTCGTTAAAAAATGAAACAGAGGCCACTAGCTTTCATGCTGGGGGCATCACGAGCATAGTTTCTCTTCTCTGTGGCAAGCTCGTTAAAAAATGAAATAGAGGCCTTGAGCATATTTTTCCTCTCTGTAGAAATCTCGTTAAAAAATGAAACAACAATCTGGGGATTGAACCCAGAACCTTGAGCATAGTTCTTTTCTTGTGTCAATCTCATTAAAAAAATGAAACAATTGCCTCTCTCTTCATGTTGAGTCTTTCGCCAGATATTGTAGATGTCGAGTCAAGTCTTTCGTTAGGTCTCATTTTGAACCTTCATTTCATCCACCTGTATCCTTTTTCTCCATCTAGCACAGAAATTAGTGACAACCTCAAAGTCGGTGAATGAATTGAAGCTTGGGGGGGGGCATGTCTCTAGTTTTTGATGATCTTTCTAGAGCTAAGCCACCAGATTTCAAGTTGGGGGCATACCGAGCTTAGTCTTTGTTCTTTCTCGTGCTCGTAAATACATGAGAATGAAACCGAGTAAAGTTTTATCTCTTTTTTGGACCCGTACGGATACACGAACACACGAAAAAGGAACCCCCCTAGAGTCATCTTTAAACCCTTTTTAGACTCTCGAAATATGAAAAGATTGTCGAGTGACCTTGCTTCCTTTCACACTCGTTAAAAGGTTAGAAAGGGCGTCTTTCGAGCGATAGTTTACCCCTTTTTCGGTCTCGTTGGACTACTGTACGAAAAAGGAATTGAGAGAGTTATCTTTTAAGTGTTTTTCCAAACTCTATAATCCCGAAAAACCTTCGAGTTTTCTGTCCTTGGACTCATTAAAGCACACATCGACAGGCCCATATGGGACCGAACCCTTACTTTTTCCAGTTCGTTAAACAAAGGAAGAGGAACTTACCGAAGGTGAGTTATATCGAGCATGTGTTATCCTCCTCGATATCATTAAATAAAAAAGAGGTACTCATCTATCTGGATGGGGGAAAAATTGAAAGGAGCAAGCCAAGTAGTCTCTTGAGAACATCATCCAACACTTCTTAGAGTCGCCCTTGAACACGACACTTTGTCACTTTGCACATATCACAATCCGCTGAACCTCTGCACTGAGCCAATCCTTTGAGTTCCTTTCACTCCTTTGGGTCACCCAACGCAAGTCACAGTATCCATTGCATAGTTTTGGTCCATGCCATGTTTTGCTGTTGTGCCTCAGTGTTCACAGGAAGTATCCGCCTCTAGAGTCAGCCATCCCAAATATCTTGCCTCAAAACCTGTGTCAGTCCATGTCCATTTGACCTGCCAATTACATCTCCATGTTTGTTTCGTGTCATTGATGGGGGATACATCAAGGCCCTCCCTCGACGGGTCTATTCCTGTCGACTCCAACACATTATCCAGGAATTAGGCTTAGAAACTAGTTAGTACTTTGGGACATGCATGCCTCAATTGCAGGCCTCCTCACATTCGACAGTGGGTTTACATCATTGACCCCTGATCGAATGATTCCACGGATGTTCGACCTCAACTCATCTATTCACATTCGCTGGAATGTACTAGGGTACCTTGGGAATCATTGACATTAATGGTGATCTCCCTCGCACTTGTTAACGGTTCACACCATTGATCGGTAATCAAGTGGTTTCTGCCATGTTCAACATCAAGACATCTATTTGCATGGTCAGATTCATGCCATATTGGGATCGGTAAGAAGACCCTGGGTTAAGCGATCACTTTGATATATGATTTGCCCAGGCTTCGAAGGAATTTCTATTGGACAAAGAACACATACACTGTAACATAGATCCACTTTTTATTAGTCGTGGCTATGTCTTGTCATCTCGTAGATCCACCGTGTATTCTTCGTGTCTACGATCAGTCTGAGTCATCAGAGTATAGATCCACATTGTATCTTCGGTGGCTATACCTTTTTATCAATACAATTATGGATCCGCAATGTATTTTATGGCGGCTATATCTTGCTAAGTATTGATCACCCAAGCATAGGTATGCCTGCCTTGGGTTTTGAAATATGTCATGATACTTGTTGGATGTTTGTGTGCAGCTTCTGTCAGGTTCTCTGAGTCTATACCCTTGCTTGGACATCTACAAAGTATTTCAGTTATCAGTTGACATCTTCTAACTTCATACTTTGGGGGGAAATCTGTTACACGTCAAAATTACTCAGCTGGATAAGTGTCGCATGTTCCTCTCAAATTGTTGTAAGTGTCGCATCTTCCTTACAACTTTCGCAAGTGTCGCAAGTTGGTCACAAGTGTCGAAAATGATGTTCGAACATGCTGCCATGTCGACGACACTAAGGAGACACTTAGAACATCTCATGTGCTTGATTTGAAGAAGGAGAACTGGTTTACTGAAGTCAACTAACTCTTAACACCTGAGGAGAGCTCTGAAACAAAGGTTTTGAGGGGGAGCGCTCCCCTATATCATCCCTAGAAGCACTGGCGCTCCCCTACAAGGCTTCAGGGAGTGTTATAACGCTCCCCTACCCCCTTTGAATTAGCGCTACTCATCTTGAAAGTGCTGGTGCTCCCCTAAAGCTTACCAGGGAGCGCTGCAACCCTCTGATGCCCCTTCTAAGGGACCACTACCTAATCTGAGGCAGTAGTTGGCCTGTTGAGGAGAATAAGGTGAGGATATTTCGAGATTAGGAGGCAGTTGTGTTTGAATTCTTGGTTTCATCAAGAGATCCCTGATCTAAGGAGGAATTTCCCAACTTGTTCTAAAGATAACTCAAGAGGTTAAGCTCCTCTTAACCTATATAAGCAGGCTCTATGATGGTGGAAAGGGGGAAGAACTGTTGGTATGAAACTTATGATCTTGGAGGAAACACACAGTCAGCCAAAGGAGAGTGATCAGTGAAGCTACTGTTATCCAGGTTGTGGATCTTTCAGGCAAGGGTTAGACGAAGTGGACTTGACGAAGCTATCGCATTCACATCTACGATTGTAAGTACTGTTGTCGTTATTCTCATCAATATGACACGCTTGGCCTGTTTCTTTCTAGTTTGTGTCTAATGTCACATGAACTTATCATTAATTGATAGATTTGTTTTCAAGCTAATATCAATAGAGTAGGAAGTGGTTGTATCTTGTTTGTTTGCAGAACTCAACGAGGAGCAAAGGATTGGAGCGCAACTCGGAGCGTGCAGGGACAAACGTCGATAAAAGGTACTTATATCATCCTTCCTTCTCATGTGTTAGTTTAGATAGATTTGAAAGGAAGTTAGTGTCCACGTTAAGCATTTTCTGTCTTAGAGTTAGGGTCAAGTTATTTGAGGCAATCTACCTGTCTGCAGGGAGATTTTCCTACAACAGTAGAGGTGGTCAATAAATCTCTCAAGACCATCTTGCAAAAAATTGTCATCCAGAGTAAATATGACTAGCATATGATGATTTACCCTACACTTTGGGAATACCGAACCTCGGTAAATACTTCCAACAGTTTTTATCATTTTTAGTTAGTACATGGCATGGAGTCGATTCTGCCGATTGAATGTGAAATACCTTCCCTTAAGTTGGCAATTAAGCTCCTACCTGACACATCTGATCTTGAAGAACACCTTATACACCTGGAGTGTCTCGATGAGAAATGTCGAGATGTCTCTACGAATATCGAAGCCAATAAATGACATGTTAAGTTTCAATATGATAAGTATGTATTTCCTCGACAATACACTAAGGATGACTTGGTTCTCCTTTATGACCAAGACAAAGAATTGTTGGGAGTAGGAAATTTCAACCCCATGTGGCACAGTCCTTATATCGTGCGGTGTGTCTTAGAGAAGGGAGCCTATGAATTGGAAGATTATGAAGGGAATATGTTGGATGAGCCCATAAATGGGCTCTTCCTTAAAAGGTATTATGATTGAGCACTAAATCTTGGGTGTGACCTTTTGTATACTAATGCGTCTTAGTGTATATACATATTTTTCTTTGTGTCATCGGCTTTCTTATCAAGTTTTCCCTTGGTTGGAAGATTTCAACGAAGTCTTCAATTTACTTAGGATTCATGGACGGTTCCAGTCGTCATACGTGGAACATGGTTTCCACCTCTTGGGTCATTTACTCACTTGAGGGCCAACTGGTGTCTTCAGGTGGCATTTGTCTGGAGCCATCAATGAATAATTTGGTTTAGTATAACGTCGTTACATAGCTATTACGCGATGCGATTTCATATGGTGTTCGGTCTTTAGAGGTTCTCCTGGACTCCTAGTTAGTTGTATGTCATTTGAACGACAATTATCATGTGCGAGATCCTACTCTACTCTGACGATTCCTACGGGTACGAATTTTTGAACGATACTTTGATTTTATTACTTATAATCACATACCTAGAAGTTCTAATCACGTATCTGATGCATATGATAATTATATTTTAGATTGGAATTTGTCACATAAATAAGTAAATAAAACACTTTACTTCATGTACACATTGTAACATATATAAGTAAAGATGAATACCAATTTTTTTTATATTTCATCCTTTCGAGTTCAAAAAATATGGTGTCATAGTACAAAATGAGGTTCACACCCTCAAAATACATAAATGGCTGGTATATAATATGACCATGGAATCTACGCCTGTGGTGCCAGATGCGTATCATGATATCACATTATGACATTTGCGAGATGTCAGAAGAGTCGCACCCATGCATAGGGTACACCCACCACCTGCCGCTACTACATTACGTCTAGTAGATCCTCCACTTGAACCATAGGAATCATGTGCATCAATCGAGACATGTTCCCCTGCACATTTCACAACACTCTCTCTGCATCTCCACCTTCTTTCTCATATCCTCGGCCCCTCTGTTGATGTCGTGGAAATCCCTTTGTCCTCCGGATACCTACATCTTCATAACAAAGCAATTGTTAATACTTGATACCATACAAAAATATTTGTGTTTATTTTTATTTTTATTGAAAAGCACAAAAAAATGAAATATATAAAAACATTTCTTACCAATATCACTATAGGCGGAACTTGGTGGAAAAGGCATGTCCATATCCCCTCTATAGTTGATCCCCCTGTAAGGTTAGTCATCAATGGCTATGAGCTATCAATGCCACTAGAAAAAGAACTCATCATTGTAGGGGGTTGGCAACATACCACCTCCTAGTCATCTCATCACGTCGGTCCACCGTGACATGGATGGATCACATTATCCATGTGGAGTAATCTCTACTCTAGGGCTCAATCCTAGAAACCTCTCAAAGAAAAAATACAAAGAATGGATGCAAATCCAAAATTTCTCATTTTTCTTTGTTTGCAATCCGTTAATTGGATCTTCATGTTAGCCAAAAGTGAGGTACACCAGTCATAAATAGTGGTTCTTAAACACTCCATCGCATAGAACATGAGTTTCCTTGATGCCTGGTGCAACGAGGCTAACCCCAAAATCCGTGTGAGTATAAGCACGATGATATTTAAGCTCAGGTTCTTGATTTCCCTAATTGGGAGTTGGCTCCCTACTTTATCTATGCTTGCAACACAATGGGCGGCAATGTAATCCTCCATAGTCATACCACCCCCAGCCCCTCAGGCCTTGAGATTCACTACCTCGCCTCAAAGAGACAATCCTGTGATGAAGTATATGTCATCCACTTCAATCCTCAATGGTTTCCCATCGAGGTTGAAGGACTCCGTCTCTGGATACTAGTAGTTTACTAGCAACTGGAGTAACCTCACTTGAGCCCTCATTCCCTTGAGATCCCAAAATTTATAAATGCCACATCTCTTTAAACCTTGTTGGGCCCTTGCATCCCTTCCCACTGCTGCATCTATCTCTCCATCCTCCCTCTCCCTCCATTCAATCACCATTATGCAAAGGACAAACCATTTTTTGAGTTAAAAACTTTCAAAAATGTTGTTCACGGACTTGTACGCGAGATAACTTGGTAAAAATCATGTATAAGGCTGCATATACGCGTGCATGATTCAATTTTCTCATGTATATGGGGTCGTATACGTGACCCGATGAACTGTCACCTGTATATGCCCTAGTTTCTATGTTACTCCCTCTAATACTAAACAATTGTGACCTAAAATTGAAATTTAAACTAGTGAAATTGAAGTAGAGGGGATGGACACTTACTTGGTCGAGACGGTTGTTGATTCCGTTTATCGTAGATCCCACAATCGACACTTGAATATCATGGGAAAAATGGCTTAAAATGCACTATGTGGGTGAAAAAACTCAAATGGTATGGTAAAATGGTCTACTTTTACTATTAGTAGAATTTTTTTTACCTACTTCCTATAGTTTGTGCTAATTTTTGACCTTATGGACTAATAATGCAGTGGGAAGACTTGGTTTTTGGTGGTTTTCTCTAGGATTGTTTGCAGTTTCCAACATCATATCGCTTGTTCATGACTTCAACATGTATATTCTTTCATCGACATATAGGATAGGTTTTCACTCCGTTTTGCACCCTTGCATCATCCTATGGCCGTGATCCATACACCCTAGGTACGAACCCATTTATTAGCGACACAAAACTTTCTTACTACTACTAGAAGTGTCATTATTAAGTGGTAGAGGCTTACCAAACATGGGTGCCCTTGTTAGAACCTTTGTGCCATTTGGTGCCCATGCAGAAGTTATTCCATGGGATCGGGAGTTCCCTATAGTTCCGATATAACTTTGCATTCGAATCCCATATTCTTACTCACAAGAATTCTTACCGTTACCTATGGGACTCCCCCCCGAGTCTTGGTTAAGATATTTTTCAACTCTCAAAAAAATGAAAAGATTGCCGAGTGAACTTGTCTCTTTCACACTCGTTAAATGGATTTGAAAGGACATCTATTTGGTATAATTTTAGCCCTTTTCTGGACCAAGTAGACTACTTATGAAAAATGAATACTCAAGTCACCATTGGCTAGAAGAGTTCTCCTGGGTATTATTTTATACATTTTTAGGCCTAGGGGACTAAATCTACAAAAAATGACATTCTTTGGAGTTAAGTAGTAATCGCATTCCATCATTCTGCTTGCAGTATTGAGTCTATTGTCGATTCCTTCTTTCTCGTTATAAGCCTCTTACCTCAACAATTTGCATCACTAGCCAAGCAGAGCTTTCTATATATCCTTTGCATCTTGACACCCTGTACCCTAAGAGGAAACATCCCCTCGAGTGTCCATGCCCCACATGCACTTCCTTGCATTGAGCATAGCCAGGTTCCACTGTTTGGATCTAGTTTCTTACTCGAGACACTCGTTTCCTCTCCTGTATCATAACATTTATTTTCCTTTGAAAAAACAAAAAAATACAGGCAAGAAAAAAACATTATCCCATATTGGCAACAATCATGTCTCCTTTGAATGAAGCACAAACTTTTGAGTCCACTTTCATCCAAAGTTTGGTTTTTACCGACTTTAGGAAGATGAGATCGTTACTTAAAGTTTACTCCTCCGATTGGTTATTCTTCCAGTCCCTATGGAGAGTTTGTTGATGCATCCTGCATCACAAAGTTTTATCATCAAGTTTATGCTGCCTAAGTCATCCATGTGTCTCATGCTCTTGTTCAAAGGAAGTCTATAAGCATGTGTTGGCCATTTCTCAGAACTCTTGACTTTGCATGTTGGCTATACCCTTAGTGTATCTCAGAGTCACATGAAGCTGTAGTCCTACCATGCACCTTGGTCCTACTTTCATTATGGGTAGGTAACCTTGAACCTATTAGTTGACATCTCCTCATCGGTCGCTGAATGGGGGGTTTCCCTTGTGTTCGATGAAAATAAATCTATTCACACATTGGGATTCATGTAGTGTCTTGGATTCCATTATCCTTATTGGTGGTTTCCTCTCCTTTGTTAGTAATTTTCCTTATTGGCTACTATTCATAGAGTCTCTTTTGTTCACTACTTGCATCTGGTGCATGCGAGGGATGCAAAAATTCGTTGGTTCATGAACATCCTATTCATATGAGCTCCTCCTAATCATCAAGCTATTTCTTTGTACCTTGTGTTGAGTGATGAGAGATGCCTTAATTATCTCCTTTCAGCAGGTCTCCTTCCATCGACTTCAACTCATCTATTCTAGAAATTATACCTAGAGTCCTATGAGTACCTAGAGGCTTGTAGTCATCAGTGGCAGGTTCTCCTACCATCGACAGTTGGGAATACATCAATGTCTCCTGATCAATGGATTCTTCAAGTGTTCGACCTCAACACCCTTACTCACACTTGTAGAATGTACTCGATGCCTTGATATCTACTTTCATTATCGGTAGGTTGTCTCACATTTGTTAATGATATACGTTAATGATTGGTAATCAAATGAAGTCTCATTGTTTTCGACCTCAACTCCTCTATTCACATGATGTAGACTTTCACCTTTGACAGATAGTGTAGAATACCTCCAGTTTACAGTAGCAATATTCCTAATCTATTGCTGTCTTTCATTGGACCAATACCTATATAACTTCAGTGATCATGGGAGATCATATTGTACTCCATTGTATACATATATCTTCAGATTGATTTTGATACTAGATTCCATTGTGCCTTGTTCATGACTATGACAACCTATGGCTTATGTCCACTTTGTATTGCCCAGTCATGGCCATGAACAACTATTTGATATATTTCCACATGGATCTGCAGTGTAATTCAAATTGGCATCCATGTGTACAAATTCATTATGGATTGTAATTCTCTCATGAATAACTAGTACTTCCAGCTGAGTCTCCATTACTCAACTTCTGGGAATTATAATGTATTTCGGCTATCATAGATACTCCTCTGACCTCATACATTAGAGGGAATCTGTTACAATTTTTTTTACCTCACTCCATGCAACTTTCTTAGATGGCCTTTCCATTTCCCTATGCAGACTTGAAGTCCCCTTTTTCACCTTCCAGAGCCAAAAAAACATATTTTTCCACATATATGCACCCTATCAATTATACAACAAGCGTATACGTAGGTTTCTCCACTACAACCCATGTGCATCGGGTTTGGTGCTCAAAATTAAAAATAATGTTGGGTTTCCATGCCATGTCACGAGATCGATGATCCTTGACCTTCCATTTACTGGAAACAATCTGACTTGGCCCTTCAGTTCCATTTGAAGGATATAAATTGAGCCATATCCAAGCCTTGAGGTATTCAACAATTCAACTTTGAGGTATGCTGTTGAGCTCTAGATCTACCCAAGTAAATTAGAGTGCATTTATTATCAATCCGGTGTTTGTAAGACTTAGAGGCATGTCCAAAGTATATGGATTTTAGAGATAGTTTTTATCTTTTATGGAGATAAACCAAAGATCTGTTCTAAGGCTGACTGTGCAAGAGACACTAAGCTTCTATTCAGAAGTCATCTTCATAGTCCTCATAACAGTAATCGGCACTTTGTTTTCTAAATGGTAAAAATAGTAAGCATAAAACCTATTCTAAGGCTGAATGTGAAAGAGAAACTAAGCTTCTATTCAGAAGTCGTCTTCATAGTCCTCATAACAGTAATCAACACTTGTTTTTCTAAAGAATGAAAACAACAATCATTCAAGAGAAAGTTTTAAGGCCTATCAAATGTTGGAAGAACAAAACTCTTATTCAAGAGATGCATTCATTGTCTTCTTTCATTCATTCATTAACATCAAATCAAATCAAATACTGAAAGCATAAAATAACTCAAAAAACTA
>ML790929.1:47330-79777 GCA_009831015.1 Picea engelmannii
TTGACCAGCGTTGACCGGGCATCTAGCAGTCTCAGATTTCGAATATGATAGCTTATTCACCATCCTTGTACATCTGGGAACACGACCCAAGTGTTGGATTTCTCCCAGGTGTCCTGCAAGTATACAAACGACGGAGCTTTTACAGGATTTTGTCAAATCCTTTAATTTATGCTAAATTTCCAATTTTAATGCAAAAATTTAGAAAATTTAATTATGAAGTTAAAGGATGAAAAATATACCTTGGATAGGCTATTTTATGAGAAATGTGGAATAAAATGAAGGAAAAATGGGCAAATAAAGAGGCAAAAGTATGGTTTGTAGAAGCACAAAAATGGACTCAAAATGGTTTACCTCACTCCATGCAACTTTCTTAGATGGCCTTTCCATTTCCCTATGCAGACTTGAAGTCCCCTTTTTCACCTTCCAGAGCCAAAAAAACATATTTTTCCACATATACACACCCTATCAATTATACAACAAGCGTATACGTAGGTTTCTCCACTACAACCCATGTGCATCGGGTTTGGTGCTCAAAATTAAAAATAATGTTGGGTTTCCATGCCATGTCACGAGATCCATGAACCTTGACCTTCCATTTACTGGAAACAATCTGACTTGGCCCTTCAATTCCATTTGAAGGATATAAATTGAGCCATATCCAAGCCTTGAGGTATTCAACAATTCAACTTTGAGGTATGCATCCCTTTGTCCTTGAAAATCAGTACTGCTTGTTCAACCCCCAAGCTCTTCCTTCTTTGTGATGGAGAACCTCATTGACTCCTTTATATGAGCTTGCCTTTGGTAGAGGATTGAAGTGGTGGAGGCCCAGGTGTATGGACTTAGTTTCTCGGTTCCAATATGTGCCATTACAAAAGTTTGTCACCTATGTACTTTCGCTGATTATTTTAATAGAAATACTCTTTTCTTGTCCAATTGATATCTTGCAAATATTTGAATTATTATTCCATGGGCGTATTTGTCATGTATGTTAATTGATTATGCTAATCTATATGCTAACAATATACATTATCACTATATTCTTGCGTATCTTGGTTGTTGAGGACAATTTGCAGGTATAAAGCTTTGGGTTTCGTGCTCAATGGTGGTCTTCATCGAACGTCTGGACGAGGTAGGCTTATATCATTTTCTTGTTATCATTTATTTTATATAGCGTACTTGGTATTAGAGTTGATTTATGCATGTCATTTTGTCTATTGTGGTTTTCCCCTTGCCATAGAGAGATTTTCCTTGTAACACATGAGCACAAAGAATTTAACCAACACTGCACCATTATATAAAAGCAAGCCAATATACCCTCCTTCCATAGATTTAAGTCTTCCATAGAATATGGAAGCATTATAGTGAGATCATTGCAAAATAAAAAACCACGTACAATATTGATCATGATGCAACATACACTACAAAGAAACAAAAGGTGGGCTTCTCATTCATTGTTACAAGCATTTCAATCAATTGTATCTTCTTTATTCTTCTCATGGACATAATCTTGTCTTGTATTTTTAACTAACAATACACCATTTTATGAAAGTAGGCCAATATGTACTCCTCCCTAGATCCGAGTCTTCCAAATATCTATAGAATCATTCCAATGAGGTTGTTGCAAAAGAAATATTCATTTATAAAAGTACTTATCCTAATCCAACATGCAATATAGTAAAACAAAAGGTGGGGTTCTCATTCTCTATTTATTACAACATCTTTGGGTTAATTATTGCTTATTTCTTCCTCTCTTGGATGGAATCTTGTCTTGAAAATTTCACTAATACCATTCCATAGTTGAAAGTAGGCCAAGATGCCCTCCTCCCATATATTTGAGTATTCTAAGTGTATACAGAAGCATTTCGATGATATATTTTGAAAAGCAATATCAATGTACAATACTTATCCTAATCTAGCATGCACTATAGTGAAACAAAAGGTGGGGTTCTCATTCCCTATTTATTACAAATGCTTGGGTTAATTGTTTCTTATTTATTCTTCCCATGGATGGAATCTTGTCATGCAAATTTAACTAATAGAACAAAATTTTCTGAAAGTATGCCAAGATTCCCTCCTCCCATAGATTTGAGTATTTTGAAGGTAGATTCAAGCATGCCCAGAGATCGTTCAAAAAGAAATATCCATGTATATCAATAATGATGCATGCTATGTAGTGAAACAAAAGGTGGGGTTCTCATGCTTTCATTATTTCAAGCCTATGGTTTTGTTTCAATGTCCTCCCAACTTGTTATCACATAGGTACATAGTTATCATAACTTTGTTGTAACTTCAAGAACTTGAGACGCTCTTAATTTCCTTTCTCGGGACTGAATCACTTCCTTAATTGAGCTCTTCTATAGCTCTAACATTCAACAAGTAATCTTGTTCCTTTGAGAATTTCATAGGAACTTCTCCCTTATTTTGTTCTGGCTCTAAGCTTCACCTGTATTCTCTTATCTCTACAATCTATAATCGTAGACCCTTTCTTAGGAGACCAGATGCTGCAACCTAATGCTTATTACCTTAAGCACTTTAATAGTAGCACTCATTCCCAATGCTCTCGTTCTTGTGAAAAACAACTCTAACCATGAGCTTATCACCTTAATCCATTTAACCTTAAGTGATTACTCCATGTGATCCAACATTGTGACCACAATCTTCATAACCGAGCGCTTATTTAGTTCACTTCCTAGTACCACACAACCTGGTGTTGTGGCCAAGTGCCAATTTCTTCATCGAAACTTTCTTTCATAGTATCCCTAAGTTCAGAGCTCCGATGGTTGGAGTTTATAGGATCCGAAGAACTCATGTTAGTATGGAACCAACATGTGTCTATTCCAAAATATTTGATCTGGTTTGCTCCGAACGAATCTCTGCCATTAGTCGGACATCATTTAATTATGGATGAACATAATATTTGATCAATATTGATCATTGATTTCTCCCTCCAATGGATGTTCTTGATTTATCCTCAGAGTATTACAGTCGAGATAATATAAGCTAACCCACTCCCACCAACTTACTCATATATAACTCAGACTTCGACTAACTATCTCCTCTTCAAAACTCTCTTCCAATGAATGCCTGCCAAATGCCTTCAAAGTGGTATTAAATTACATCTAGCATGGGGTACCTTTCCATTAATCCTAGAGAAATGATGTTGTGCGTCTTTTAATCTGTAGCATCTATCTAAAATTTTAATCGACGATTGAATCTTTTCGCGCATGCAAATCTCCCCTCTCAATCTACGGTTGGGACATAATATGGCATTGAGTGGATGGTTGATATGGCTCCATAAATTTCCAACAGATTCAATGCCCCCTCTGCACGACTCCACAATATGACAATCAAGATTTATTTGAATTGATCAAATGATCCAAATCATACCTTGGTCTATCTTTTTATTCACTAGATCTGATGGATCCTATGTAGCCATTCTCCATACAAAAACGATATGGATCATTGATCCAAATGTGTGTTGTTGATTGCAGATTCATGAGACATCCTCCAGATCATTCTCTTCTAGACTGAGTTGAGACATATGTGTGAGGAATCCCAAGTGTTGGCTGTGCATTAGACTCTGGACTGAGTTGTGATGACGCAAGGTCTCTTGCTTTGTACACCTCTAGAATGAGTTGAGTTAGCTTGATATGGTCTCTTGCCTTGTACTCTTGTGGACTCAGTTGAGTCAACTTGAGATGGTACTCCAGATGATTCTCCTATGGACTTAGTTGAGATAGAGATCTGTTGAGTATGACATCCCTGTGGCTAAGCACTGGTGGGCGTGTCCCTAGTGGCTGAGCACTAGTGGACGTGTGAGATCCTAGCTATATTTTAAGAGAGTGAGATTTACTTGTAACCCTAATTTGTGATGTAAAGGGTACAAGTCGACCCCACCATATGTGAAAGATAATTAATATTTATGTAACGATTAATTATATTACTGAGTTATTGAGTTCATCCCTATTGTTCCAAGAGACACACCTATTGATGTGTCTAGTCTTGTATAAATAGAGGTGAATCACCATTGAGGATTACACACTCTCACTTGTCATCTCAAAATTTCAACAAGTGCATGTATGACTGAAGTGCACACATCTCTTGGGCACTAGGTTCTAGGTTCTTGTAAGCACCCTCTTGTGTGCTAAGGTTTATGGTTTGGGGGATATTATCTTGAGAATATAACAAAGGATTTATGGGTTTTTCCCTTGTTTGAGAAGGGTTTTCCCAGGATACTTCTTGTGTTCTTGTGCATGGTTATTCTTCTTGTGATCTTGGTTATTGCAACACTTGTGTATGGTGTTGTTTCAATTTGTTAATGGTTCAAGTACATGCTAAGTGAAATAAACCTCATGATTGAGCCTAGAAATCATTAGAGAAATTCAACATGGTATCAGAGAAGATTTCTTGAAGAACCATTGCACTAGTTTCAAGCAATCTGTCACCTCCCAGTTGCAGAAAAGTACGACCCTCTAGGGTTTCCAGAAAAAAGGTACGACCCTCTCTTTTTTTCTTGTTTCAACACCCTCCATTGAAACATTGGGGCTAATTTTGGAATAGGAGTGTATGACCTCCTTCAACACATCTCCAGAGACTCTCAGATTGCAAATCAAAGAACTTTTGATTTTTGGCCCTAGGGTTTCTGCAAAAATTCAGTTTTAGGGTTTCTACAACTCATTGAAGGATTTTTTAAGATTAGCAGTGTTATTATGACTTTCAAGGATTATTGTTGGATGTAATAATTCCAACGAAACCTAAGGTTTCTATCCTAGCCTAGCCGTTAGGTTTCCTAGCCTAGTTGCTAAGGGTTTTTGGAAGAATCTGCAAACCATGAGGAACAAAACTTTGGTGGAAGATATGCTTGATGGATCAAGAAACTTTAGTTCTTGGAAATAAAGACTAAAGTATACCTTGGAAAAGGATGACCTATTGAGTGTGGTCCAAAAGAGTCTACCAGAAACAACTACCAATGAAGAGAAGGAAGAATGGAAGGAAGATGTCATCAAAGCAAGGAAGCTAATCATCTATTCAGTGAGAGATAATATCCTACCTCGTATTTACAACTTAAAGACAACTTATGAGATGTATTATGCATTGAATAATATGTTTGAGAGTACCAACACCCTCAGAGCTCTTACATTGAAGAGCCAACTTCAACATATCAAGATGAAGAAAGTTGACATCCTTGCTACCCTCTTCATGAAGATTTCAGAGATTCGAGATCAACTAGGTGCCATTGGAGAAACTATATCAGACAAAGAACTTGTCTTGACTTCATTGAATGCTCTTCCAAGACATTGGGAACCATTTCTTCAGAGTATCAATGGTAGAGAAAATCTACTAGGATTTTATGGACAGACTGCACCCAGGAAGAAACCAGACTTATAGTCAAAGGAGTACAAGACTCCCCTCATGATGACAATAATGCTCTTTATTTTTATACAAATAAAGGAAACAAAATAAATAGAAGAAGCTTTAGAAAATCATTCAAAGACAAAAATACTTCATGAACTTTAAGTCATGAACACAGAAAAGACAAATCAAAGATTCAGTGTTTCAGATGTGACAAGTATGGACACATTGTGAGCGATTGTCCTACTAGAAAGAAAGGAAGACAAATTTCCTCCACTGTTGATGTTGATCCAGAGACACCTCAGAGAGATGAAGAAATAAAATATGAAGCCTTCTTCTTCATATCAACACTCTTAGGTACGATTCCTACTAATAGTGATATTTGGTTAATTGACAATGGTGCCTACAGGCACATGAACGGATATAGAGATAATATAACATACCTTATTGATAAAGAGTCAAGTCTAAATGTTGTACTTGAAGACAATGCAAGAGATAATGTGAAAGGGGTTGGAATTTCTACATTCCAACTAGATTCTGACATACCCCTTTAGTTGAGTGAGGTACTATATGTACCTGGGATGAAAAGGAACCTTGTCTCTGTTTCTTCCTTAGAGGATAAAGGCTACAAGGTTACCTTCCCTGAAGGAAATTTCTTGCATGGAATAAGAACTCACATATGAATTATGCCCGAGTAATTGGTGTTCTAGAAAACAACTTATATAGGTTGACTGTGCAACTAGTCCATGCCCTATTACATGATACTATCATCTTGAGCGAGCTATGGCATAGGAGACTTGCTCATATACATTATAGATCCCTTGCCTTCTAGAGATACATGTTCAACATGATGGTGTTTTCAGAGGTTGTGCTCTTGGCAAGAATGTCAAGGGGTCCTTCTTGAGAAGTGACAACAAATCCAAGGGGATCTTGGGCTTGATACATTCAAATGTATGTGGACCCATGACTATTGATTCCTTGAACACATATTTGTACTATGTTCTCTTCATCGATGATCACTCTCGGAAGACATGGATTTACTTCTTGAAGACCAAGGATGGAGTCCTTGTGATATTTCAAGAGTTTAAAGCTTATGTTGAGAACTTGATCGGGAGGAGGATCAAAGTGTTGAGATCAGATAATGGAGGAGAGTATACCTCTAGGGATTTCGGTGATTTATGTATTGAGGCAGGGATCAAGAGGGAGTACACCGTTCCTTATAACCCTCAACAAAATGGGGTCACAGAGAGGAAGAACATAACCATCATTGAGGAAACCAAAGCAATGATACATGATTAGAATCTACCTATGATTATGTGGATAGAAGCATCCATGACAACAATGTATGTTCAGAACATGAGTCCTCACTAGATTTTGAAGAATATGACTCCTACCAGAGTGAATCCTGAGGTTGGACACTTCAAGATATTTGGGTGTCCAGTATACTTTCATATACCCAAGGAGAAGAGATCCAAGCTAGATCCTTCAGGCATAAATGGTACATTTGTGGGGTACAATGAATCTTAGAAGGAATACCAGATATACATCCCTGGTCAAAGATAGATTGAAGTGAGAAGAGATGGCATATTTGAGGAAGAAATAACCTTTCGAAGATCCAGGGAATCTCAGATGGAGATTGATAGTGAGACAGTACCTTCTCCCCCTTCAACAGTTCATAGGGAGACAATCATTGATCCAGTTGATCCAATAGCTCCAGTTGATGTTCCCACAGATATTGTAGTAGGCCATAAAAGGCCTGCCTGGGCTCGATAGACACTATAGGAGGCAGAGGGACATGGAACTCCTCAAGGCACATTCCGAGAGAGAAAGAAACCACAAATATTTTTGAGCTATGTTTCATCCATGAGCCACATCATTAATACCGAGCCTTCTTGTCTTGGAGAAGCAACATGTCAACATGTTTGGAAAGATTCCATGACAGAAGAGTATCAGTCCATCATGAAGAATGATGTGTGGGATATTGTTATGATATCAGAAGGGAAGTCTATGGTGACTTCCAAGTGGATCTATAATATCAAGCGTGCAGCTGATGGGAGTGTCGATAAGTATAAAGATATATTTATGGCCAGAGGATTCTCTCAGGTAGAGGGAAAGTATTATGAGGATACATTTTCTCCTATAGCCCGATACACTTCCATTCGTACGATCATTTCCTTAGCTGCATCCATGGGTTGGAGACTACATCAGATGGATGTAAATATAGCTTTTCTCAATGGTGATATTGAGGAAGAAGTTTACATCAATAATCCAAAAGGATTCATGATACATGAACAAAAATATCATGTGTGCAGGTTGAAGAAATCCTTGTATGGACTAAAGAAGGCACCTCGTGCTTGGTATGATAAGATGGATGTATTCCTGATGAGTTTGGGCTTCAACAAGAGTGTTTTTGATCCAAACCTATATTATCACATTGTTGGTGACGAGTGCCTGGTTTTGGTCCTATATGTTGATGATTTATTCCTCACCGGTTCATAAAGTCTTATTGTTGAATGAAAGAATGCATTGACTTTTGAATTCGAGATGAAGGATCTGGGTATGATGCACTACTTCTTGGGACTAGAAGTATGATAGAGGACTGATGATATTTTCTTGAGTCAAGGAAAATATACAGTGGATATATTTGGTATGACAAACTGAAAATCCATGCCTACACCGATGGTGATGGATCTGAAGAAAATGAATGGAGATTCTATTGATTTAGGCGATATTGATGCACATATTTACCAACAAATGATTGGATAATTGATGTATTTGGTTAACACCATAAATGATATATGCTATGCAGTGAATGTACTCAGTCAGTTTATTAGTCAGCCGAGACATACTCACTGGATAGAAGCGAAGCATGTATTGAGATATCTACGAGGCATAGTTGGATATGGCCTGAGATATGCCTTCGGTGTATACATGAGATTGCAGGGATATGTCGATGCAAATTGGGCAGGGAGCGTAGTGGAATAGAAGAAAACATATGGTTGTTGTTTTAATTTGGGATTTGCCATGGTTTCCTGGTTCAATAGGAAAGAAATATTTTTGGATTTGAGTACTCCATAACCAAAGTACATAACCTTATGTGTGGCAGTCCGCGAAGCAGTGTGGCTTTGAAAGCTCTTTGCAAATTTATTTGGTCATGATATGGATTCCACTGTTATCCATTCTGATAACGAAAGTTGTGTGAAGCTCTTAGAGAATCTTGTGTTTCATAATAAATCGAAACACATTGAGAAAAAATACCATTATATCATAGATATGGTGCAGATGAAAGAAGTACACGTGCAATACCTTTCTACACACGAACAGGTTTCATATGTATTCACCAAACCTATTTCCAGGGCGAAGTTTGAGTACTTTCTTGAGAGACTTGGCCTAGTGGAGAATGCCTCCCTAACTGAGAGGGAGTGATGTTGATTGCAGCTTCATGAGACATCCTCCAGATCATTCTCCTTTGGATTGAGTTGAGACATCTATGTGAGGAAGCCCAAGTGTTGGGTGTGCCCATGTGATGGGTGTGCGTCAGACACTGGACTGAGTTGTGATGACATGGGGTCTCTTGCTTTGTACTCCTATGGAACTGAGTTGAGTAATATTGAGATGGTCTCTTTCCTTGTACTCATGTGGACTCAATTGAGTCGACTTGAGATGGTACTCCAGATGATTCTCATGTGGACTCAGTTGAGTCGACTTGAGATGGTACTCCAGATGATTCTCCTGTGGACTCAGTTGAGTCGACTTGAGATGGTACTCCAGATGATTATCCTGTGGACTCAGTTGAGATAGAGATCTATTGAGTATGAAATCCCTATGGCTGAGAATAGGTGGACATGTCCCTAGTGGCTGAGAATTAGTTGACATGTGAGATCCTTGCTATATTGTCCGAGAGTGAGATTTACTTGTAACCCTAATTTGTGATGTAAAGGGTACAAGTCGACCCCACCATATGTGAAATATAATTAATATTTATGTAATGATTAATTATATTACTGAGTTATTGAAGTTGGCCCTATTTTTCCAGGAGACACACCTATTTATGTGTCTAGTCTTGTATAAATAGAGGTGAATCCCCATTGAGGATTACATACTCTCACTTGTCATCTCAGAATTTCAGTAAGTGCATGTATGACTGAAGTGCACACCTCTCTTGGGCCCTAGGTTCTAGGTTTTTGTAAGCACCCTCTTGTGTGCTAAGGTTTATGGTTTGGGGGATCTTCTCTTGAGAATATGACAAAGGATTGCTAGGTTTTTCCCTTGTTTGAGAAGGGTTTTCCCAGGATACTTCTTGTGTTCTTGTGCATGGTTATTCTTCTTGTGATCTTGGTTATTGCAACACTTGTGTATGGTGTTTCTACATTTTGTTAATGGTTCAAGTACATGATAAATGAAATAAACCTCATGCTTGAGCCTAGAAAATAGGGAAAATTCAACAATGTGATCAATGATCAAGATTGTTCCTTGGTGATTTCTACTTGCACAATGATCCTTTGATATAACGACAATTGTGTGTTGTATTGACCACTCCAATGGTCCCCATTCACTCTAATTCAAGGAGTGACGATTAATATAACTTCCATTGTTGACAAGAGAATATGGAGCTAGATTCGACCTATTATACCTACAAATACCAATTGACTATGGTACATGCATATACAATTTATAAAATAACTCTTCTACCATGATTACGATCTAGGACATCTACAATTGGATCCCAAGACAATATAAAGAAGTACATAATATTTCATAACCAAAAAAATATTTAAAAAATTAGATATTCTTAACACAAACATATTGATTTCATTCCTTAACAAAATGAATACACTGTACATAGTTTACACAAAAGGTATGTCTCCCCTCTAGTAGACTTGATAACTAATTATACAATTCAATGTCCTTTCCTTGGCCTTCTATCCATACTTGTCCTACTCTTTCCAATTATTCCCTAATTGGCTTCACTCACTCTCCTCTCCATCCTGATTTCCTCTCTGGTTGGATACTTTCAAAGCCCTTAGGCTTACAACATTTAACACAAAGACTTTGAAACCATAATATGTTTCGGATCCTCAAAATCCTCACTCATAAATCTCTAGGATCCTTTATATCCACAAAATCCTCAACCATCTCTCACAACTCCTAGAAATATGCTCAATAAGGCAGGTTCTATTACATTCAATAATATCAACTCAAAAAACCCCAACCTTATACAAGACTTCTAGAAGTCAATAAAATATAATTTACAATAATTCAAAGAACCCCTAGGTCTAGTCTAGCAAGGTTAACTTAGGAGGAAAAAATCTCCTACATCAGACTCCCAAGGAACAAAAATGTTCATGATATCCTGATCATGAGTTCCATTAGTTGAAGTCCTCCTGGATCCCAAACCTTAATCTTTTGTTCTCCTATTGCTTCACTAGTTTGTTGCATTGCTACTATCTACAAATTTCTAGGATCCCAAACTTGATTCTGCATCTCTTCTTTTTCCTTGTTGATGCAAACTTACAAAATCATCTTTACCCTGCTGTTGATTATATTCTCTAATTCAATATGTCTTCTCTGAGACACCTTCATAATCAACATCCTCATCTCCTTAATCTCCATTTCCTATCTTTCTTTTGGCTGGTACAAAATATTGTTGCAAAATTAATGTTATTCATTGGCTGGCTGCTACATTTATTCTTCTCCATATCTCCATCTATCCTCTTCAATGATGTAGCCAAGCATTTTTGAACACTTTGTGCTTGAAACTATGTTGTATTCCTCTTGATCAATCCTTGGATTGATTAACCAGTCTTCTAGCATCCTTAGTTCTCCTTCAAAATCAATGATCACTATATATGAGTGTCGTCCTTCATCCTCCATCTTCATGAAAAATCCAAATGACTATTCATTATCATCATCTACAAAACCTACAACCATACATAATTTGATAGTTTTAAAAACATAAGGCTCTTTAGCCTCATTTGGTTCCTGTTTCAACACATCCTCCTGCTGATCTAAACTTTCCAAGTAGTTCATGAGAATATCAACATGTTTCTCTTCTTCTTCATCCTTTTCATCAAGGAATGATCCTTGATCTAGTTCACATAAGTGAACTTCCCCTCCTTCCAATGACCTATGTATGAACTCAATTCCTCCAAGTTTCTCCTCCTTTAGTAAAGTAATTAACCTGTGCTTCAAGATCCTCAATATTTTCCTCAGATTCCTTGCAAATAATTACATCACATGCCATATGAAATTCTTCTTTACACTCCATTTTTGTCTCTAGTTTTCCTCAATCTCCCTCTGTAGCATTTGTCTTATGTAACTAATTTGTACTCTTAACTCGACCAATTCTATGTCAACTCTTCTTGAATCATATTTCTTTTTCCAGGTTCCTTGACATCCTCTTTCCTCTGGCTTTGGATTCTACGTGAACCTTTGACATGACCATAAATAGTCATCTCCACCTTCCCTCTTGTGAACTTCTCCCAGTCCATTGTGAATTGCATCAAGCCTTTGTATCAAGTCTTCTCTACCTTCCACTCAATACCTCACCAAGCTTCCTCTTGAGCTTTGGCTTGTTGGTATAATTGGTTCTCTCTACTTGAACCTTTTGATCACTCCTCTACTCTTCTATGGCTCTACACCTACTCACACTCTCTAAAAAATTCTATTGTTATCCTCACTTCCAATCCTCACCTGGAAGTGTTACAACACCCCTTACTACAAGGTTATTTTTTCCACAAGCTCTTCCTTCACCTAAGAGCTCTGCTTACACCCTTCTTCCTTTGTCACATTTCTACTGGTTTCCAATGGATGCTACCATTCCTTATGATGTTACCTGCTAATTAAAACTAACACTATTAATTAAAATCTAGAGATAAAACATTTGACCCATACCTTCAAGACATGTTCTGAGATCTTGTCTCCTCTGCTTCTTCTGTTAATTCTTCTTTCTGGTTGGAATGTTCCCAATTATCCACTAAGGAATTATATATCCAATTCATTTTTATGCATGTCTGCAAAAATCCATAACTTGCAAGTTCCTATGCTAAACTTATCCCTTTCTTTGTATCCCTTATAGAGTTTCAAAGAGCATTTACTTGCTCTGATACTAAAATGAACTATGTTCATTTAAGGTATTCCATCTGAAATTAAATACATAGGAAAATTAAATTTCCTGCTATGATACCAAAATGATGACCTCCCAACCTGTTATCCCATAGGTACAAAGTTATCAGAACTCTGTAGCAACTTCAAGAACTCGAGCCACTCTTAATTTCCTTTCTCGGGCCCCAAATTACTGTTACATAATATTTCCCTTGTGGACATGTGAAATATTCCTTGGATATCTACACCCCTATTGTCCAAGATAGAAAAAAAAACAAATGGACACTAATATTACTTTATATCTATTCATTATGTTTATAGGCAAAGAAGATATAAGAAATAAGTGTGACTTAATCGTTTTCGACCGTTGTCCCCATCGATCTTCAATCTTTTGTCTTGTTGTCAAACATTCTATCACGATGACGAAAGTATGCAAGGAACAAAACAACAAATTATACTCCTACAATATATCATTATACAAGAGAAGATATATCTATTTAGACATACATTTATAAACAACAATATGAATGAAATAGGCCAAGTTATATTAATGGAGAAACACGGTGAAGTACTTACAAACCAACATTGATGTTGCATCAACTCCTCCATATCTCCAACCCAACCCTTGCCTAAATGTATCAAGATTAGAATGATGATGATTTGATGGATTCCTTCCTCCAATATCAAAGGTTTGACACTCTGAAATACTTTCTCCCCCTTTCACCTTGGAATGCACTTATTATATAGGAGTTGGAGGCTTAACCACCATGAAGGATTTTAGGAAATAGTTGAGGATTTATCTCCTTAGGTTAAGATTTGGTTACCCCAAAATGGAGGGAATATGGGTGACTAAAATATGACTCAAATCCTCCACCAAAACCACTTAAGAGCATATCGAAGCTTACCCTTAGAATAACCATAACTTCCTCTAACCACTTCAATGCTCCCCCAATATTGAGCACAAAGCGTTGTCAACGCTCCCTATACATGGGAAGGGGAGCGTTGATAGGATTTCAATGCTCCCTATACATGGGAAGGGGAGCATTGAACTCCAAAAATGGTCAAAATTCCAAAGTAAAAGGAATGATTTCAACCTCGTCATGATGAGAGTTTCTCCTCCACCAAGACTAGGGATTATGACAAATGTTCTTCCATGGTGTCATAAGTTGCGACACTTGATAAAGTGCATGTGAAACTTATTAAGGTGCATACGACACTTGATAAAGTGTATGAAACACTTAGTAAGGTGCATATGAAACTTTACGACACTTGTGACACTTAAGTGTGACATTTTTGTGTGAAACAAATGCCCCCTTAAGTGTGAGGTCAGAAGAGAAACTGATGGACGAAACACTTTACAAAATATTGATGTAATGACATTGGAGTAGGAGAGCCAGGCGGAAGCTGCAAACAAACATCAAACAATATATATGTATCATCGCCATGGTAGGCATGCCTATGCTAAGAGTATAAAACTAAATCAAAGCATGGTCATTGACCAATACATTGTGGATCCATGAAAGTACTAACTAAGGATATGGTCACTGGAGATACCATGTGGATCCATACGTCCACAACATGATTTGATCGTAGCCACGAAATAATACACAATGGAGCTATGATATGAAAAAAAACATAGACAATGACCAATATGAAGTGGATGTATGTGACGATATATATCAGTGGGGTTGTTAGTAGGATGAGTGCACTGTAATACCCAAAATACTCAGATAATCTCCATCGCAGCATGGGTAAAGCACATAAAAAAGTAATTGCCCAAACCAAGGTCTTCATCCTGGTCCTGAAATAGTACAAATTGATCCATGTGAATAGATGTCCTGATGTCAAACATGGTAGAAACCACTTGATTACTAGTCATTGATGCATATTGTTAACACGTGCGAGGGAAATCACCAATGATGAAAATAACTCCCAAGGTACCCTAGTACTTTCCAATGAATTTAAATGAATGAGATAAAGTCAAACATCCATGGAATCATTCGATCAAAGGCCAACGGTGTAAACCTAATTTCGAAGGTGAGGAATACTACCACTAAGGCATGCAAGCTCCAAGGTACTAACTGGTTTCTAAGTCTGATTCCTGGATAATGTGTTGAAGTAGAAAAGAATAAACTCGTTGAAGGAGGGCCATGATGTATCCCCCATCATCGACACAAAACATACACCATAAAGTTATGAAATATGATAGATCAAATGAGGATTGACTGACATGGGTATGAAAATTGACAATAATACAGAGTAATTGGTTTGAAGTGAAACTTCCCTTGAACATTGTGAGGAACGACAAATGACTTGGCAACATTGACTCGACTGAGAGATAGACCAAAACATAGTGTGAAGATCAACAAGGCACTCTTTGGGTGAGTTGAAGGAGTATGGGGACTCATGGGATTGGTATGAATTAGAGACAAACAGATTACCCAATTGTAAGACAAGACATAAACATGTGCCATGTTCAAGGGAAACAACAAACAACTACCATAATGATTTCCAAAAACTTGACCTGTAACACCCCAATTTTAAACCTTATGAACTAGAATGTATTAAGTAATTGTGACTTAGGCTGGTGAGCCGGTAAAGTTGAAAAGGGATAGAGTGCCTAGGAAATGTAATACTTCATATACATTAATAAAATACACCACTAGATGCAAGATGAAAAGGACAAAAGATATAGTGGGCTATGATTCCACAAGAGAGGGGGCTTGAGGGGCTAAGTATTTTATTATATTTTTATTTACCCATAAATGATTTTATGGAGAAAAGGGGTTACATGAGATTCTTGGGGGAGACCATGTGGTTATTGATTTCCAAGTAATTATATAAAACCATATTTTGTTTGTTTGGGGGTTCCCTTGTTCTTATTCATTCACTATTACACCCTTCTCACTCTTTCATTTTTGGTGCCTCATTCTTTCTAATTCATGTTCTCTTGGTATGAGCATGGAAATAAATGGCTGGAAGAGGAGAGATATTTCTATATGGTTGTAATAAATTATTGATAATTAAAGTAGGGAATGGATGCCTGTGTGCATGAGATTGATGGAAGTTAGGAAAGAACTGTCAGCAATTGAGAATCCTTGGAGTTTCCAGCAGGGCGATTTCCTTAACAATAGCATTGGAGCCTTGGAGAGAAATGGAATAACGTCAGATACTGCATGGGATAGAAAGGTATTTATTTCTTTGGGTTGTGCAGGCTGAGGGGGAAAGAGAGCTGGAAATTTGAATTTTCTATGTGGTTGGGAAACCCGAGATCTAGTTAGCCAACAATTGTGTGTTTTAGATTTGGCCTAGGACCCATCCTTGTGGATTCATAACCCTGCCTCGGGGCTGACCTGCTATTGAGAGTAAAAGAAAAACAATGTCTATGGTTGGGAGGAATGTACTTGGTCTGCAGTGAGTTGATGAATGTTTACTTGCAAATATAAGTTCTCTCTGTGTTTTCTGTATAATGTATATTCCATTTTCTGTTTAAAAGATATGTATTTATAATGTGTTTTTTTGCTGGTTATTTGATGTGCATGGCACATTGTTTATTTATTTTATGCTATAGCATGGATCTTGATTAATGCATGTGGTTATTTCATGCTTGATTTCAGATTAAATGTTATTAGAAATTGAGATTAGTTCAGAAGAGACTTTTTGGAGTAGTGTGGCCAGCCTGTGGTTGGTTGGGTATGTTACAGATTGGTATTAGAGCCAGGTTGAAACACCAGACTAGTATGGGCAAGAACGAGTTTGAATTTGAGAAATTCATTGTCACAGATTTCAAACTGTGTGAATTTGAGGAAAAACATAAATATTAGAGATAAATGTCCCCAAATTCATGGGAAAATTCAAGTTGAAATAATTTAGGATTGTTTGAGAAGTTTAATGGGTTCGATATGCAAAGTTGCAGAGCTGAGTTCAACTTGGAAAGTTGAAAGTTCCTATTTTTGAATGGTCGTTGTAGCGTGAGTTGCAGAGGAATCCAATATAAACCTAAATCTTAGGAGAGGTAGCATATTAGGTTGCACGGATTCATAGCATAAAACATTAAGACCTTTGGAAAGGTCAAAGGAAATATTAGGAGATATAGGGTTGCAGGAATCATAGAGAATCCAGAGTGTCGTCCAAATAGAGATCCTTTGTAAGGGATCATGGAATCATGACCATTCCCTTTTGAATTTGAGAGTGATCAAAACCATTGAATGAAGGAATCTCTAGATCGTTAGATCGAGAGTCAAGTAAACAAGAACCATCAGGTATAACTAGTTGATCATCAACTATTGATCAAAGACAGTAGGATATAGAAAATTCCAAAACTTCGCCACTTCTATGGTTATGGGAGGCAGTGCAGAAGCATGAAATGCCTAAGTTTGAAGTTGTGAAATCCCACTGACCAATAGATCTGATAGGAATTTCAGGTGAAATCTTTGTCATTGATCATGGTCATACGACGTTGACCCTCCAAATGTAAAGAAGTTTGAGTCCTGTAAATCCCAAAGGCAAAAGTCACGAAATCCCACTAGCCATTAGATCGAGGGAAGAAATTTGGGAGTAATGCTAACCATCGGATCTAAAATTAGTGGAAGGATAAAGTAAGCATAGGTGTTAACTGATAGTAAGTGGTCATCATTGATTTATGACCACTTCGACAGGTATAACTTTGGGGGAAATTAAACTACTCAAGAGTCGTAGTATCCTGGAGTCTCGAAGCCCCAAAATCTCACCAACTATCAGATTGAAGGAAGAATTTGGGAGCAATGCCAACCGTTATATCATAAGTACAAGGATAGAGAAGTTTCAGGACTCCGAAACTTCTGCACTTCGACGATTACTGGAGACTAGGAAAATCCCCAAAGTGTCGAAGCCACGAAGTGCCGAAGCTGTGAAGTGCCGAAGTTGTGAAGTGCCAAATATAAAAAGAGCCAAAGCTGTGAAGTGTCAAAGCCATGAAGTGTAAAGCCGCATTCTTGAAATCACGCAGGTCGTTAGATCTGGAGTGGAGGAATGTGGACCGTCCATTTGGTTGATGATGTGTCTTATGCCACATGGCAGGGGTGTCGTATGGGGACATGTGTCACATGAATTTAGTGCCTTTTTGACCTCAACTTGTCCATTTATGGGTGACACGTGGCACACCTACCATGGGTCCACGTCACCATAGGTGACATGAGAAAGTGACCATGTCATATCCCGGAATATAGCCTCCGAGGGTGTCCAACGTCTCTACCAAAGAAAGTGTCGAAGAACAAAGTCACGAATTCACACAGATCATCGATATAAGATCCCTTCGAGACCTTTCTCAACTGTTAGATCAAGTAGTGGAAGGATGGCATAAGCACTTCGACAAATATCACTCCGGGGAAGTTTAACGACCTAGAGTTGAAATTTCTCGGAGTCCCAGAATGTTGAAGTCCCGAAATGATTAAGGACCATCCATCCCAATGCTTGATTAATTCCTAGACGTCATACTAAGATAGTGGAAGGATAGAGTAAGTGGAGGGGTTAACTCCACACTAGAATAGACTAGCACATTACCCTTGATTTCCTCAGTTAACTCCTCACTACTCTATGTTCAGTCAGTTAACTGAAGACTAGTTGACTAGTTAACTCAACTAGGTGGCAGTTCACTCCCGTAACTGCTTGAGAGACTAGAATAGGTGGAATTTCACTCCTGTAACTGTTGGTGTGCATCCAAATCACTCTATACCACCACTATGGTGCATTGGTTCTTCTCCAATGCACACTTATTAAGTTATACAAAGTATATCATGTGTAAATTATTCATTATTCACAACGGTTAATGATAATTCTTCCTTTCTTTCTCTCCTTCTTCTTCTTTCTCAAATTCTCTCTGTATTCACAACAGTTTATCTAGATCTATTATGTGTAGGTTTAACACATTTACATGGTATCAGAGCCGGCATACTGCTAAGAAAATCTACACCAAATGTTTTTGCAGGTACAAAATATTCAAGACAACAGAAAGATGGATTTCCAAAAAGAATTCATTCTTACACCTTACAACTATTTTGCATGGAAGGAGAAAATAGGCATATATATATGAACCATAGGGTTGTACAAGTTAACCTTGAATACAGATACAAAACTGACATCAGCCATAGAAAAATCCGAGTACTTAAATCTCATGGATGAGGCACTCAGAACAATTTGCAGTCTTATTTCTCCCGATCTCCTTTTTCACATATCTTCATGTAAGATTCCCAATGAAGCCTGGACCACCTTGGAAGGGATATTTGGAAAATATGATGAGATGAGGGGACACATGCTGGAGGTGGAGCTTCTCACATTGGATAAAAAAATCTTTGATAATATCCAATATTTCTTTACAAAATTCAAGGATTTACTATCGCAACTCAAATCTTGAGGGGTTGATAAATCGAAGGAGGAGAAACAAATGGTTCTCACCATTCTCTCCAAGATTGGTCCTGAATTATCTGTATTCGTATCCACATTCCATACTGTCAGATTCACCTCTGGAGCCACCTGGAAAGTGCCTTCTCTTGAGGACTTTATCGAATCCCTGACACAAGAGAAAATCAATCTCATCAACATGGGCACAATCAAAGGCCCAAGGGCGCATGCATTCATTGTGCATGATGGAAGCCACAAATAAAAAAAATCTAAATATAATATAAACAGAAAGCTCATGCACATCCAAATAAGGAAGGGTACACAAAACCTTTCACTGATGCCTCCAGATCCAAAGGAGAAAATGGAAGAAAAGGGGATAAATGCACGTACTGCCACAAAGGATTCCATTTAGAATCCAAACGCATGAAAAAATAAATAGATCTGATGTCTCAAATACTTCAACAAAACAACCCTGGAGATCGCATATCTGAGGGTGCCAAGAAGAAGAAGCTAGAAGATCTGAATTCCAAGAAAGGTAGTTCTAGCCATGCCTTGATTGCCATCAACTCCTCTCACGATGCTTGGATCATTGATTCAAGAGCATCACATCACATGGCTACCTAAAAAGCAGTATATTGTTCTTTGGATGCATGCAAAGGTACTCCTATTATGATGGGGGACAACTCTTCTGTTGAAGTCATCGAGAAAGGAAGGATTGAAATCACCAATGGAAGCTTCGAGAATGTGTTGCACGTTCCCAAACTTTCTATCAACCTTCTCTCAATGTATTAGATGACGAATTATGGAACCAGAAATAAATTCATCTTCACACCAAATTTCGTGGACATCTACGACATGCAAACCAACTCCAAGGTTGCTATCGGTGAAGTAAATCATCAATCTAGATTGTATACATTTTCTGAATTCATTGAACCTGATTTTGCTTTACTGCTTACTCATGCTAATGAAAGTAGCAGGATATGGCACAAAAGGTTTGGACATTTGAATTTCAGATACATTCAATAGATTAACAAGCACAAATTAGTTGATGGTCTACCAGACATCCATTTATCCAAGGGAGTATGTGAGGGATGTGTTCCCAGAAAACACCCTCAGGAGAAATTCGACAAAGGAAAGTCTCAACGAGATTCTGCACCTTTATATATGATCCACAGTGACCTTATGGGTCCTTTTCCACATCCATCCATCAACAAAGTGAGGTTTTTTATCATTTTTTTTTATGATTTCTCACGTTCTACATGGATCTACTTTCTCAGGAAAAAATTCGAGGTCTTTCAACACCTCAAATATTTCAAAGCCTTGGTTGAGACACAGTCTGGAAAGAATATCAAAGTCGTCCGAAATGATAATGGGGGAGAGTATGTAAATCAAGAGATCCATAATATTTTCCATGGGACAAATATTCAGTTGGAGCACACTGTTCCCTATACTCTGCATCAAAACGGAGTTGCTAAGAGAAAAAACATATCTCTAAAGGAGATGGCATCTTGCATGCTGCATGAAAAGTCTCTACCATAGATACTATGGGCCGAAACACTTAATTGTGAAACATACATCCAAAACATATCTCCCCATAGATATGTCAAGGATAAGACCCCCTACAAGGCTTGGAGCAACCTCAAACCGGAAGTGACCCACTTTCGCATTTTTGGTTCATGTGCATGGGCCCAGATTCCCTCTGAAAGGAGGAAGGCACTTGATCCACAGAGCACTGAGTGCATTTTTGTTGGATACCCCGACGATGTGAAGGGATATAGGATTATTTATCTTTCCTCTGACCAAATCATCATTGAGCAAAGTGTCCAATTCCAGGAAAGTGTATCACATGCACCTCAACATCCACATGAAGGCACCTTCATTCTTCCACCTGTCTGAGATGATGAGCATGCACATGCCGACTCTTCTTCAGATGAGAGTTATGATTCATAGGACTCAAATGATTTAGATTCAAATTTAGTACATTTAGATGCAAAGTCATAGCATCCAGATGCAGTTGCAGAGCCAGAGTCGAGGCCCAAGTGGGCACATACTACTCTTCAGGATGCAGGGGATCTCATTGGTGATCCATCTGACACTAGGAGGACTCGATCTGATTTCGAGGAGCCTCCTGTTGCACTCACTGCCACTGAACCATTTCCCTCTAGGAATATTTTCTTGGTTCAGTATTTAGATCCACATTCTTATGGTGAGGCTATTGGAAATCCCTTTTGGGAATCCACCATGCACGAGGAGTACAACTCCCTCCTCGAGAACTAGAATTGGGATCTGGTTCCCCTTCCTTCTGGGAGGAAACTTGTCAGATGCAAATGGGTATATAAGATCAAGAGAAAAACGGATGGAAAGATCAGTAGATACAAATCTAGGCTTGTCACCAAAGGCTTTCAGTAGGTTCAATGTATTGACTATGATGAGACCTTTGCTCCAGTAGAGAATATGGATTCCATACGATTGACACTTGCCATTGTGGAAACCAAGGGATGGGAAGTCCATCAGATGGATGTGAAGAATGAATTTATTTATGGTGATCTCTATGAGGAGATCTACATGGAGCATCCCCAGGGATTTATGCAAGACTAATATTTGGTCTATTGAATGAAGAAGTCACTTTATGGCCTCAAGCAGTCTCCGAGGGAATGGTATGCCAAGATGGATTCCTACTTGTTGTCATAGAAATTTGTACATTGTAAATCAGACCCGAATGTCTACATTCTCAGGATGAATGATTCACTTCTACTTTTAGTTCTATATGTTGATGATTTGTTGATCACCGGTTGCTCGACTTCAACGATTGCTGCAATCAAGAGGATTCTACATGACATGTTTTGATGACAAACATGGGTCTTCTACACTTCTTCCTTGGACTTGATATCAGTCAGGATGCATCAGGCATCAAATTGTCTCAGGCCAAGTATGCATGAGATCTCCTTGAGATATTTCACATGACAGACTATAAGTCTGCTCCAACTCCTTTCCTATCAGGAGTCAAGCTTAAGGATGGCAGGGAGACTCCACTGGTTGACAACACACTATACAGACAACTAGTGGGGAGCTTGTTGTATCTCACATGCTCCAGACTAGACCTCTCATATGCAGTTGGCGTAGTTTCCAGGTTCATGCAGGAGTCGCATGAGCTACATTGGAAGGCTGCAAAGAATTTCCTTCGATATATACATGGCACCATCACCTTTGAGACTCATTATGCAACATAATCTACATTAGATCTCATCAGGTTTACTGTTTTCAACTGGGATGGCGATAGCACTGATCGCAAGTACACATCTTGTTACTCACTCAGTATTGGTTCCGGGCCTATCTATTGGTCGAGAAAGAAGCAAGATGCCATTTCTCTATCTTCAGCTGAGGCAGAGTACAAAGGGGTAGTTAACATAACCATTCAGGCTATGTGGATACAACATTTTCTCACTGAGTTGGGCATTCAGTTTCATTGGCCAATCGTCATATGGTGTGACAACTAGAGCACTTTGAAGTTCTGCATAGATCTAGTTCAGAGGCAACAGATGAATCACATCGAGATCCACATGAACTACATCCTAGAATTAGTACACGAGGGGATCATCAACTTATAGTTCTGTCCTTCAGCAGAACAAACGTCATACATCTTCACCAAGACCTTCACTGAGAAGAAGTTCCATTCTCTACGAAGTCATCTTGGAGTGAAGGACACAGTTGCCTAGAAACTATAGTTCTTCTTTTTACATACATTGTACCTTTAGGGGGGGGGGTTTCCCATGAGGGTTTCCCTCTTTCCTTACTTTATTTCAGTGTATCTTTTGTATTTGGGTACATAACACGACCTCGTTGCCGGGACCCATTCTTTATTTTCACCATAGTGATGTTCAAGGGGGGTGTTGGAGTTACTTCACACACACATAAGATTTATTTTTCCTAAGGATTTTCCTTGTTTATTATTTATAATTAGTCATTATCCAGTCTCATCTATTTTAGGGGAGAATATTCCACCTGGAGAATATTCTCTTTCAGTGGACACTTCAGTTTGACTAGTTGAGTTGAGTTTAGATGTTGCATTGGTTTTGTCACCATGCAACATTGGGATCATAAACATGCTAATTCGACCTTGCCTTGGTATCATCACCAGACTAGCGCATTACCCTTGATTCACTGAGTTAACTCCTCACTACTCTCTGTTTAGTCAGTTAACTGAAGACTAGTTGACTAGTTAACTCAACTAGGTGGCAGTTCACTCCCGTAACTACCTGAGAGACTAGATTAGGTGGAAGTTCACTCCCATAACTGTTGGTGTGTGTCTAGATCATCGTAGACCACCACTATGGTGCATTGGTTCTCCTCCAGTGCGCACTCATTGAGTTATACATAGTATATCATGTGTAAATTATTCATTATTTAGAATGGTTAATGAGAATTCTTCCATTCTTTCTCTCCTTCTTCTTTCTCAAATTCTCTCTACAAATGTGTGTATAATTATTTATCTAGATCTATTTTTTGAAGGTTCAACATATTTACAACTTTATGAAAGATTTGGCAGGTATAACTCCAGAGGATTTGAGAAACTTGTGAGGGGAAATGTCCCGAAGTAACAATTCACGCGGACCATTGATATAAGACCTTTCTGGATTCCTTGTGACCATCCGATTAAACAGTGAAAGGATAGGGTAAGTGCTTTGGTGGTTAAAAATTCGAGGGAGTTGAACGACTTGAGAATTGTAATATCCCATAGTCCCAGAGCGTCGAAGTACCAAACTAATTAAGGACCGTCCATCCCAGCGCTTGATTAATCCGTGGTTGTTGATCTCGTTGAAGCCTCCAAATGGGGTGGGACCATCCAGCCAATGGGAGATTAAATCATGACCATGCGATCTGCTAGTGGAGATAATAGAAGGGTTTCATGAAGTTTAATCTGGGAGAAGTTGGAAGATTGAAAAGGGAGAATAGTCGAAGGCCAAAGTCCGAATGACTTGGTCCCAACTCCGGTCTCATGATAAGGTAAAGGGGTCAATTAGAGGCATGAAGGGCATAGAAGTAATCAAGCCCTTGGACATTATGTTCGAATAAGCTCATGTGTAGAAGAATATAGAGGAAGTTGATAAAGAGTGAATACACCTGTGGTTTAGAGTAGTGGCCACAAAAAAGTGGATTGACGGAAGTGCCTGTGAATAATTCAAATTATGTACCATTTTAAAGGGGCTATAGAATATTTCAACAAGATCCTGTTGCAAAACAAAAAATGGGTGAAAGTGACTTTTTCGGGAAGCCATAACTTTCAATTCAGATATTAGATTGGGGTAAGAGTATAGTCATCAAAAATATTACTCAGAGGAGAATAACATTGAATTTTTATTATTGGGAGAATGATGATATATTTCTTCACGAATTAAGCAGAAAAAGTACTTGTAGCATTAATTGGCAGATTTCTATAATATGTATAATTCTAAAAAAAATGGTTGCTTGCAGATTTGGCAGGATTAGAGATTTAATTGGAGCAATTTTGGTCTATGATTGAATATCATAGTCATGGAATCATGACATAGATTGTAGAAGTTGGTTGAGGCAACAAATAATTACAGGGAATGTAATGAAAAGTGGATAAAGAACTCAAGAATAGTGGAACAAAAGTATTAGTCAACAACTATAAGATTTGAAAGAATTGCAAATACAAAAACAATAATCCTCACATAAGAAATGTGTTAGAATATAGAAGATTGTGTGCTCATTTTAACATTGACAATACCCTTGTCAACCAACCATAGGCCAAAGCCACCTCCGAACACCTTAACCTTGACTGAGAATTACTCTGGAAGAAAACCCTAGGCTAGATAGCCAAACAAGGTGTAGCGCATCTTCCTCCAAGGATAGCGCACCAACAATAGCTGATCAGGTAGTCCAAACCCTAGCCAAGAGATAGTCCAAGACAACACTGAAAACTGGTTGCTGCAGCAGCTGCACCTACAGCTCTCCTCCACACGTGCGCACCAAAATGGGAACTGCAATGCGCACTAGTTGTTGCTATGCAATTATGAGATATGTCAAATGAGAACTGGCATGTTGTATTTATAGTGGTTCTGCTAGATCTACTAGGTCTGACTTCTCCTTCTGGGTACATGTCTATTCAGTTTATTATTATTATTTCTAGCCGACTTCTTCTCTTGGAGGCTAATTACCTAATATAAATTATCTTCTTGAGCCGACAAGATTTCTAGGGTTATTAGCCAGTTCATTAGGGTTTTTTCTTTCTTTCCAAAGTCTTCTATTCTCATCAGGTTTACACGTCGAGGTAAATACCTCCCACAACTACCATAATATTAACACTCTGTCCTAGCTAGGGAGGTATTACAGGTAATGGTCTTGAGCACAAAAACATACCATTTACCCAGTAGCATCAACATGGTCATTTAGACTATCTCATGAATAGATCATGAGCATCACCATCACCATCAACTGCATCATCTATCAAAACCATACTTCATCTGAGTAATTAGACATGATGCTGGATATGTCACTCATATCATAGAGTGACACAAGAGTCATTCTTATGAACCATTTTCCATCTGGAAAATATCTATTCATCATTCGTCTGGATGATGATTATTTCCAATAAACTGCTGATAGTCTTCAAGGCAATTAGAACGAAAATAGAACACAACTGTGTCTATCCATAGTTGTACATAACTACAATCCAATGGTACACTACCACACCAAGTAACACACAAGTACTTGATCAACAATGTATAGTCACGAACAATGGAACATATCCACCACAATAGTCTACATCTACTGTCATATAGTCTTCATAACAAACACCTGATAGAAACCTGCACATAAACAATGTTATGATATAAACTAAATCATCTAGGCCAATCTTTCACTCACATATGTGAGCTCTGAAAGACTATATGCCTCACGAACAGTGGAACATATCCACTACAATAGTCTACATCTACTGTCATACAGTCTTCATAGCAAACATCTGATAGCAACCTGCACTGAAACAATGTTATGATATAAACTGAATCATCTGGGCCAATCTTTTACTCACATCTGTGAGCTCCAAAAGAATATCTTCCTTTAGAGTAAATAATGAGATATATGGACTATTCTTCTCAAGCAAGGAAGAATAATTGTCATGTCTTCTGAACCTGGACCATTCCCCACCCTGGGCCATTCTTCCTAGACTAATCAAAGTACACCCTGGAGAGAATGTATAACCCTAAGGAATGCTGAGGTTGGACCATTCCCCACCCTAGGCCATTCCTCCTACACTAATCAAAGTGCACCCTGGAGAGAATGTATAAACCCTAAGGAATGTATGTCCCTGATTGCTGAGCCTAGACCATTCCCCACCTTGGGCCATTCCTTCTACACTAATAAAAGTGCACCATGGAGCGAATGTATAAACCCTAAGGAATGACTGTTTGGACCATTTCCTATGTTAACCACAAGAGGAAAATATTGTCTTGCATCAACCTCCAAAACATACCATTCCTCATGTTAACCACAATGAGAAATTGTTGTTCGACGAGGCAGACCAGTCTTCTTGAGTAACCCTCAAGAAGAGAGACTGCCCTAGACCACTCCCCATGTTAACCACAATGAGAAGTCGCTATCTACGATACATTAGAAATCAAACTACTTTCCATGTTAACCACGATGGGAAGTCACTATCCGTCAGAAATCTCAATCTTCTTTTCGAACAAGAAAGCATTTGTCCAAGATGGACTATTTTTCAATGAATGTCTTCAATAATATTTTCAGTGCTCTCTCCCAACCTGGGAGTCATTTCTTCCTTTTTCAATAAGGAAGTTGTTTCCACGAGCTCTAGCTTGAGTACACAAACTCTTTCATCTTGGATAGAAGCTTTAGCAAAATGTATGCTTATCTTCTCATATGTGGAGTTATGTATTGGAGAACCATTTTCTCCATTCTGGACTTCATCATGGATAATGTAATGCTTGATTTCAAATGTACTTTAGTCTGCAACACTGTGAAGGCTTCATGTAGATTTGAACAATAGAGTATATCATTGTTGGAAAACTGGAACATATCCATGTGGTACTTCTTCTGTCATCATGAGATTTGATCTACTGAGTAATCATCTTGATGTTATAGGGAATCTTTACCATGCTTCTGCTGTGCACTGGAGGTTCTTCCACCAAGTTATCTTCTTCCATCTGCATACAAGGGTCTCTTTCTGGTATGCCTCAAAGTCTTGATATTGCTGTTCATACACTCTTTATTCAATTTCTCTGGAGAACATTCTTTGTATTCATCTGATGTAGAACTCCAACTCATGGATGTTGCGGATGATATAATGACTCATGTGGAGATAAGTCTGGTTTACTGGAACAAGTAATCATCATAGTCTTCTCCCTCCATTTGGGAGAACCTCTAGTTCTAGATTTCACAATGCTTTCATTCATAAGTCTTCCATACAATGTTCTTCATCACGACTTTTAGTTCTTCTGCTGATTGCTTTTAGTGAGTTCACATCAGGCTGGTAATCTTGTGATTCTTGATACAATGACTGGTTGTTCTAGTTTCTCTTTCTTTCTTGGAACCCTCATGTTCTTCTTCATGTTTTTCTTTAGCTCTTGGGTCCATGGAGTTTCTTATAGATTCCATGCCCTAGAGATTCCACTTCTTCCTTTCATCATAGGATCCTGGATCTGGATGGACAACTAGGAATACATTAAGGCTTTTCTTCGAAGAAGTATTCTTCCATGGTTGAACTGAACATGTACTATCTTTCATGGCTGCTACCATGGATGTATATATTTCATCATCTTCAATGGGTCATAGGATTATCTCCCTCCTAACCCTTGCTTCATGTAAGAGTGCATATAATCGGCTCCCTCCATCTAACAGATTCCACGCTTCCATATGCATCCTTATTGTCTTCTGCAATATATAATTGGCTCTCTTGTCTAACATAATCCACACTTTCATCTTGTTGTCTTGTTCAAAACATCATAAGTCTTTTTCCAATTTCCTCTCGACTGATGACTTCTTTCTGTATTTGCCTCTTCTAAGTTTCTTCATGATTGATTCGGCTTAATAGATTCCACATGATTTTTATTTCATCCTTTCATGTGTATTATCTAATGATATCCATTTTCATCTTGTTGTTCTTCCACAGGTATAGTTCTTCTTGGAACACATTATTTTCCAAGAGATAGAAATACAAGATATGTACAGAGACAATGCAAACAAGATATGTACAAGAAATAAGAAGAGTGTTGTTACCTTTTAGAAGAATAATTCTCTTCCATCCTGCTTAGTCTTCTTTGTAGGTTCCTTTTCTTCGGCAATTGATTCTTTGTGTTTATCCTTCCTTTTCTTTAGCTCAGGACAATGATTCTTGTAGTGACCATACTTTCGACAGTTGAAGCATTGTACTTCTGAAATGTTTTTCTCTTGATTTGGCTTCCTTCTTGAACCAAACTTCCTTTTGTTCCTGAAGTTCTTGAATCTTACTGTGAAGGATTGATCATCGTACTTCTTTTGGGGTTTCTCTTTTGCATTGATCCTTGATTCTTCTTGAGCACAACAAGTCCAAAGTTCTTCAAATGTCGGATACTCATTCCTTATGTTCATGCTTGCGGTAAATGCATCCCACGTCTTGGGAAGACCATTGAGTACTATGTTCACCAATTCCTTTTCCAAAATGGTCTCTCCAATAGCTTGTAGTTGATATTTTAACTGAGAGATCCTCACAAAGTATGATGTTATGCTATCGTCATTATTCATCTTCATGTCACGAAGCTCATTCTTCAGACTCATAACTTGTGCAATGTTTCTGACTGAGAAGAGATTTGTTAGGTCATCGTACATCTTCTTCGATGAGTCAAGATGGGAGATGTAGGGTATCAAGTGGTCTTTTATAGAATCCACTATGATACTCATGGCATTGATGTCAATATATTTGAACTTCTCCATAGATGCAACGTTCTGTGGTTCCTTCTCTTTTCCTTATTCAAACTATGGTTTCACGATATTTCCTTTCACGATATCTAGCACTTTATAATTGGAAAGGATGAGGTCAATCCTTGTCTTCCATGCTCTGAAGTTAGAGGCTCCATCTAACTTGTTCTCTGACTTCATAGAATAAGTCATGGTTTCTTTTGACTTGGTCAAACCCTAGATTTGACCACAAACTCAATCTTCACATCTTGGCTTGCTGAGAGTATCAGGGAATGCGCTAGGCTAGAGTGCACTGATATATCCAGAGATTAGGTCAATCCATTCACTTAAGGTGCCTCAACAAGAGGTTTAGGGTTTCTACAACTTCTCTTGCTAGTAACCCTAGCGATAGTGTCTTAGAAACTACTTCTTCTAGTAACCCTAGCGGTAGTTCCTCAATGAGCTCAATATCCTAGTGGCTATGTTTCCTTCCAACATTTAGACTGAATGAAGGAGGTGTGGGCCCATAACCTGTTAGAATATAGAATATTGTGTGCTCATTTTACCATTGACAATACCCTTGTCACCCAACCATAGGCTAAATCCACCCTCCGAGCACCTTAACCTTGAATGAGAATTACTCTAGAAGCAAAACCTAGGCTAGATAGCCAAACAAGGTGTAGCGCATCTTCCTCCAAGGATAGCGCATCAACAATAACTGATCAGATAGTCCAAACCCTAGCCAAGAGATAGTCCAAGACAACACTGAAAACTAGTTGCTGCAGCAACTGCACCTGCAGCTCTCCTCCACACGTGCACACCAAACTAGGAACTGCAGTGCACACCAGTTGCTGCTCTGCAATTCTGAGATATGTCAAATGAGAACTGGCGCCTTGTATTTATAGTGGTTCTGCCAGATCTACTGGGGCTGACTTCTCCTTCTGGGTACATGTCTGTTTAGTTTATTATTATTATTTTTGGTCGACTTCTTCTCTTGGAGGCTAATAACCTAATATAAATTATCTTCTTGAGCTGACAAGACTTCTAGGGTTATTAGCCAATTCATTAGGGTTTTCTCTTGCTTTCTGGAGTCTTCTATTCTCGTTAGGTTTACACGTGGAGGTAAATACCTCCCACAACTACCATAATATTAACAACATGAAGTTAGTAGGTGAATAATTTTAGTAATGGGCATATAAAGGAAAAGTATGACTGCCTAGCCTTGAAGGAAGGGAGGTGTAGACAGTTGCAAAGCTTAAGTGTGAAGGAAGTAGTATAATGGACAACTAGGAGTAATAGTATTTGATTCAAGAATTTTGTGGTAGTAGAGTAATGGAATGTTCGAGCTACTTCATTCCAGGGTGCTAGAATGTTTCATAAAAGTAAAGTTGAATATTTATACCCAAAAGGAGCTGCTGCAAATTGAGTACATTGGTTGGATTGCAGAATGACCAAGTGAAACTTGGCTGGAAAGTATTAAGACCAGGGAACAATGGTGCATATGAGAAGAATGGGATAACACAAGACAACAAGGATCTGAAGGAATTCAAGGAAAAATAACTACAACATAATAAATAAATAAAAATTTAATTGAAACAAAAATATACTAGAGTGTATGAGGCATCCAATGAAGTTAACATGCATATGCATTAGTAGGCATGCTGACAGTGAATGCTTGGTGCATATGAATTTGTAATTGTGCATATGAACATGCTTGGATATGCATATAACATGCTTGTGAACTTAGAATAGTCTATTATTTTGAAATAATGACGTTATGGAAATTGAGTATGACTAATGATGGATTATGTATTAAGGAAAAATGATATAGCATGGTTAAATATGTGGATGTTGCTGCTGCTTATGATTTTCCATATATGTGAAGACCCATGAGGGTGGTAGGAATGGTGATCAAAATGATGAAGGAGGAAGTCTGTGAGCTTCTAAAAATACCAGTTAATCAGGTAGCATCAAGTAGGTTGATAAAAACCATCCAAGTATGCATTTGTTTCTTCTATGTTGAAGGGAATTGAGGTAAGAAAGTCCCTCAGTTAATTTTTCAAGATTTAAATCGATATGTAATTGCCAAATACCTAGAGTATGTAGTTGTTATTGATGCTAGAATGCATTTAGATAGATTTCAAGTTGTATATTGTGTTATGTTTGGTTATGGGATCATAACCGGGTTAATTCAAGAGACATACTCCTTCTATAAAAATGAATATCCATAGAGCTAGTAATGTGTGAGACTATAATATAGTTGGATATGGAAGGGATATAGCGCTATGCGAGTTCTCAATGGTATCTACTGTATATATGATGTTTGGACTGCAATCTCTTTGCCGACACTGAAGAGAACTTAAGAATTATATTCTTGGTGTTGTGTTTGGGTTGAAAAGTAAGGTATCCAAATAGTCAGGCAGGCAGTAAGAAGTGTGTGGATGATGTGTTGGGGAGTTGGCCAGAACTTCCAACTTATTGTGGTGGAATGCATGACATATTTATGTGGTATTATGTATTCAATGCATGGATGCATTGTGTAGTTGTTGCCATGGGTATTGACACATCGATTGTTATTTTATTTAGTAATTAATTGTTACATTATTAAAAGCATGTGGTGCTGAAAATACATAATGATGGATAATTGCATTATATTTAATATGAATATTAGCTAAAGGTGATTGAATTGTTTTTGTTACAATTCTGAGATCACTTTTCGGAGCTATTGAAAATGTTACAAGTGGTATTGCAGGAATTATTGAATTCATTTTGGTGAATGCATGTATATATTATATAAAATAGAAATGATTATGATAACAACTGAAATGATGTGAGTATTGCTAACTCATGAAGTTGAAAACACTTTAGGATTTGTTAGATAATGCAATAAGAAAGTTGCAGGTGAGAGTATTTATGGAATGATAAATTATGGAAAATATCTGTAAAGGGAACACAACGATAGAAATATTGGCGTATAGAAGAAAGAAAATATTGACTAATAACACATGTGTAAAGAATGATGGGTTCATTCCAGTTAATAGTTGGATTAATGGAAGTGATTGAATTGTTTTTGTAAAAAATTATGAGATCACTTTGTGATTTTTTGTAATTTTTTCCATGCACTAGACATGCATATCTAATAGCAGACCATCTTACTTACTATTTTTGCCAAGCCAATACTGAATATCTCTTCTTAAAAACCAAATTTTTGAAGATGTATATGCCCTGCACCACTATTTCCAGTGTATGTACGCTATCTGCATCACTACTTCCCATATACATATGTTAGTTGCACCATTACAACCCGTGTATACCCACAAAAGTTGAAAAAAATAAAAAGTTGCAAGGGAATACTAGCTTTTGGGTAGTTTCCTAACCAATTAACCGCCTGTTATCGCACGGTTTGTAGGAAAGGTTAAAATAGCTTGAGTCAAGGGCAGAAACCGGCGTAACAGGAGCTTCCCCACCCACTGTCACCTCGATGGGGGGCTCTTTCTATTTAGGAGGGCTAGTCCAAGGGAGACGTCCCTAAAGTAATCTGGGTTTAAGAAGGGATAAGGATAATGGATCAAGACAATAGGTTCCCTTCCATAGATTACAGCCAAGTATGAGATAGTCAGGAGCAGTTCTTCCACTGGATGGCACCTGTTTGCGAGACAAGACAACAAAGCTAGAATATATGCTTGCAGTGGGTTAGT
>ML790929.1:98494-119454 GCA_009831015.1 Picea engelmannii
TAGAGGACGATTCGGTGGTGAAAGATTCCACCTATCTTGTCCCAAGCTTGGTATCAGAGATGCAATACTCTCCCACACCATTCTAGTTCTAGATCTACTCATTTGCAGGAGGATTCTACATCAGTTTCATGTGCAGATAGAGAGAGGGCGCACCAGTTGAGGGATTCCAGCAAGAGGAGCGCACCATCTTTGGAGAGAGATTCGTTGTAGGAGATTGGCAGGGCCGTTGAGGATTCTATCTCTTGGGTTTTCATTGCAGGGCCTTGGACATCATATTTAGTTCTTTCTGAGACAGTTTTATGGCTCAGATTATTTCTTGAGCAGTGGGGCGAATTAAAGAGAAGGAGGGCGTTTTTGAGATCCAGATCTAGTCCGTTTGGAGGGGTTACACTTCAGATCTGACCCTGAGACTTTACCTAGTGACTTGCAGTGTCCCGATCTATATTTCTGGAGATTTTCAGAGCATTTGGAGGCCTTCTTCAGCAGGGCCGAATTATCTAGGGTTTCAGTCATCCAGTGGGGCGCACCATTTAGTGGGGGATTTCAGATCTACAGAGATTGAGAGAGATCTTGGAGATTCGGTCACATGGGTTGTTCTTACCATCACCCGATCTATCAGTTGGCATATTTATTAGGGTGATTGGACACTTTTGGCAGCAGGACCAAATTATCTAGGGTTTCAGTCATCCAGTGGGGTGCACCATTCAGTGGGGGATTTCATATCAACAGAGATTGAGAGGGATCTTGGAGATTCGGTCACCTGGGTTGTTCTTACCATCACCTGATCTATTAGTTGGCATATTTATTAGGGTGATTGGACACTTTTGGCAGCAAGGCTGAGTTATTGAGGGTTTTAGCCTTCTATTGGAGCATGGCATTCTTTAGCTAGAGAGTTTGGCATTCAAATATGCTTGTATTGATCTTCATTTCTCATTCATCCTTTGGAGGCATCTTTTGTATTAGCGGGATCATTTTGTAGCAGCTCTTATCTATTGTCTATCTTCTTGGCCATCTGTTGAGCATTTCAGATCGACATCTTCATTGTAGCAGGTTTCTCTATTTTATGAATAAAGAAGAATTGAGATGTTTTGGCTTGTCTATCTTATTGCAGATGGTTGAGGTATGTTCCATGGTTATCTCTTTTTGTTATTTGCTGCATACACATATAAACACATCTAAAAGGTAGATCAACAAAGTGTTTGATGAAATACCTCACTCAGAAAAAGTTTTAAAAAGACACCAAAACAGTGATGATCCTTGCATAATGGCTTGGGATCATTACATGAATTAACATCAAATCTTGGGTTGAGAAAATAACACTCATCACCTTATTACCCACAAGAGAATGGTCAGGTGGAATTTGTGAATAAGTCACTCAAGACCATTCTACAACGAACGATCAATTCGGCCAAGTCAATTTGGCATTTGATGTTATACTCGACATTGTGGGCCTACCATATGTTTGTAAATACTTCCACTGGTTTCTCACCTTTTCAACTTGTTTACGGGTTGGAGGCAGTCTTTCCTATAGAATGCCAGATCCCATATCTTAAGTTGGTAGTATAGTTATTGCCAGATACTTCACTGCTTGAGGAACTCTTATTATATATCGACCAGATCGATGAGAAACGACGTGATGAAACCTTGTCTAACGAGGCTCACAAGAAAAGAGTCAAGTGTTAGTATGATCGGTTCGTTCATCCTCATATTTTCTCCGAAGGCGACCTTGTCTTGGTCTATGACCAAGATAAGGATCCCCTAGGGGCAGGCAAGTTTAAACCCATGTGGTTCGGATTGTTCATCGTGAAGGAAGTATTAAAGAAGGGTTCTTACCGTCTAGTTTATTTTGAAGGGAATGCTTTAGCGGAGCCTAGAAATGGGCTCTACCTCAAGAAGTATTACTCATAGGTGGGTCATCTTAGCTGACTTCTTGTACATATGTATAGTTCTTATACATTTTTAGTTTTTGTCTTTTTGGTCTCATGGACATGTCGTTTTGATGTCAACTTTTTCATTGCAATAGATGTCAAGTGAATCAAGCATGTTCATTGGATTTGTGTACGGTGCTAGAGGACACACTTAGAGGCTTGCTTCTGCAGCTTGGGTGATATTCACACCTCAAGGCCAATTTTTATCTTCTGGAAGTATCTGTTTAGGTGATGCCACAAAAAATGTCTTCGAATACAGTGCAGTAATAGAGCTGCTTCGTGACGCCTTGTTGCATGGTATCTCTTACCTCTGGGTCTACTTAGATGCACAGTTGGTTGTGTCCCAGTTAAATGGGGTTTACCATGTTTACAATCCTACTCTACATCGACGATTCCTTAGGGTACATCTCTTAGAATGTTGCTTTGATTACATTACGTATATCCATGTTCCTAGGAGACTAAATCAGATAACGGATACTCTTAACTAATCAAGTATTAGATTGGAATATTGCACACACGTAAGAAAAAGTACACACATACACATGTAAATACATTTGTAAATAAATGTAACCCATAAGATAAAAAGATGTATATATATATATATATATATATATATATATATATATATATCGAAAGTATCAGAGTACATAGGTGGGCACAAGCGCCTAAAAAAATAACGATTCTGGTATATAACGTGGGGCTTATTCCCTCAAAAATATACAAAGAGTGCCCCCAACACATAAATGGTCCACCCTAAGCTAAGCACGAGGCCTATTGGCCCGACCGTAATTGACTACAAAATTGTCCAAATGCCAAAATAGCTGGACCCATGTCTGTGGAACCCCAACAACATGAGGCTGCATAGATGGCGGGAGATCCTCGATCTCGGCCATAGGCACAGTACAGGTGAGTGCAGTCAGGTTCCGCTCCACTTGTCTCAAAATTCTCTCAGCCTCTCCGGCTGGAGGTACCCCCGCTGCTGCTGCTGGTCCGATAGCCGCTGTTGTTGCTAGTTCGATGGTTGTTGTTGTTGCTTCCTCTGGTCGTGGATGGCGCCTGCTCCATGAAAAATCAACTGGACACACTAGTCCCACATCTGTACATAACAGATACATAGTTTTTAGGTGCTTTGGTACACATAAAAATGATATATATAAAAAATAAATCAAAAATAAAAAATAAATTTAAAAAGAAAAACGTACGTAATTCTCCTCACTCCGCTCCAAAAGGTACATGAATGTCAAGATCTCTGGAGAAGTTGATCCCGGCACAGGGGTAGTCCTCTATATCTAGAATCTGCCGAGACCACCAATCAAAAAAAATAACATCGAAGGCCTCGATGGTCCACCCTCCCCCCTGTTGTGGAAACAATGCTTCCCACCTACACACTGCTGGGAAGGAGGCCACATGCCCCCGTATTGTCTCTCAGGGACTAAGACTGGGTACCCTCTCGAAGAAGAAAGAAAAATGAATAGTCACGAACCTGAAGTTTTTGTTGTTTCTCCCATGACTCTCTGTGAGATGTCTCTTCATGCACTCTATCATGGTTGTACTCCAATCGAACACTCGTGCATTTAAGCATTGTACTGCACAATGCATATGTTCCTGGGAGGCCTGATGTAAATCCGCGGATCCAGTGATCCACCCAATAAGTAAAACTATCACTTTCAGTGATAGGTTGGTGATTTTGTGGATCGGTACCTGGGAACCCACTTTATCTGTTCTAGCCTCGCAGTGTTGTTTGATCAATTCGACAATGTTGTGTAGCCCAGGAGGAAAAGAACGAAGGTTGACTGGTTCACCTCTCCTTGAGAGTGTAAATTATAACCTTGTACAATACCTACTGCAAACTGATATTCAGAAAAGAACAGAAAAGATACAATGGAAAATACAAACATTACACAGATATTTTTCACCTGGAAACCCAAACCGGGAAAACCAACATATATTATATTCATACATTGTGTTACATTGTTTACAATACAATATACATATAGGAGCCAGCGGCATCCAAAACCCTAACCCATTGAACTGGATTAGTCCAAAACCCTAATTCCTTAACCGGAAATAGAAAACCATCGGCAAAAAACCATGTGTCAAAAAACCACCTAAATATCATGTGGTCCCAGAAATATGTCATCTCATTAATATGTCGTCCTAGAAATATGTCGTCCCGAAAATATGTCGTCCCGGAAATATGTCATCTCGGTGAAAAAAAAATTTCGGGGGCGCTGCCCCTGCACCCCCCCCTCTAACCCCCCTACGCGCCCGGTGCAGACGCTCAGACACTTCTACTCATGTAAATAATATAACACATACCCAACAGAGAGGCCAATCAGGAAGCAAATGTCCTCAGTCATTGGAGTCAACGATTGCCCCTCAAGCATAAAAGCCTCTGCATCTGGGTGCCAGTAATCCACCAAGGCATTCACACAGCCTGGGTTGTGCCCGCATGAGTGGGCACCGAAATCATTTCCACAACCCGCATTGTTTTAATGTGGCGACAACAACAGGGTCTTCCTCGACCATTGAATCAATGTCCTCATGCTCTCTCTCTCTCTCCAATGGACATACATTTTGCAAAATGACAAGTTCAAAGGAGATTCAAATGATGCATTTTTAATTTTTTCATATGTTTGAGGATGTACGCGGATTGTATTGGGGATAGTCGTGTATGTACGCAGGTATACTATTCTCTTCTCATGGGCATACGCGAGCTATTCTTGGACAACCTGCGTACACACAGGGTTGACCTTTTTAAAGGTGTGCGCCCCTCCAAAAAACAAAAAGAAATGAAAAAATGAAGATTGGAAATGTAGGAGGGACAAGTTTGTACTTACTTGGTCCAAGCGAAAGTTTGTTTCATCCACTGAAGCTCCTATAATCAACTTCTTTCGCAAAGGGGGGTTTTTGGATTTTTGGTCAATTCTCAATTTGCAATGGTGATAATGAGCTGCCAGCTTCTATTTATAGACTTTTTTGGCCCTTTTTGTCATTTTTTGAGCTTCGTTGTCATTTTTTTTGACTTGAAAATCATGTAACGTGGTTCTTGAGTTTCTCATTGGATGTTACGATTCACTTTACTTTTGGTTCGACGAACTTTTTGGGATTTGGGGAACTTTTAAGGTCCTTTCGTGAAATGTCTTTTTTCCAACTTTGTGCATTTAAGTTAGGATTCCACCTCCACTTGTTGCACCTCATTGTCTTTTTTTCTTTACCATAGGATCGACCCCACCGAATTGCGACACAAAACCATCATTGCTTCTCTAAAAGTGTCGTAATTTAGTGGTAGAGCCTACCCTCACATGGATGCCCTAGGTAGATACTGGTTGAATTTTGGTGTCCATGCTGTCGCTAATGACTATAGGCTCGAGAGTCCTTTTAGTCTTTTCTTGATAATGAGTTTGAGCTCTCACATGTCTGATATATTATCACTCTTGGCCTCACCCTCGAGACTCCCAAAAAACAAACGGATCTTCTTTTAAGCCCTTTTCAGACCCTCTATACATGAAAATATTTCCTGACAATATTGTTGCCTTTCATGCTCGCCAAACTAAAATTTGAAGGCACGTCTATCTGACGGTATTTTACCCCTTTTTCGGTCCATATGGTCAATTGTACGAATAAATCTATACTCTAGGAACTTTGGTTCACTAGAAGAGTATTCTAAGGTATAAGTTTAACCCTTTTTCATGCCTGAGGGACTAAATTTATGAAAAATAAACCCCCATGGAGTCCATAGTTAAGCTCTTTTCAGACTCCTTAAAATTGAAAAGATCGTCGAGTGACCTTGTTCTTTCACACTCGTTAATTGGCTCAGAAAAACATCTACTAGCATGAGTTTACCCCTTTTTTCGGCATGTAGATTAAGGAGGAAAAAGATACACCTCGGGAGATTCATCTCGCCAGGAGAGTTCTCTTTAGTAGATTTTACACTTTTTTAGGCTGAGGAGACTAAATCTAGAAAAAGGCAGCGAGTCCATAGTTAATATATTTTCAGACTCCTTAAAATTGAATATATTGTCGAGTGATCTTGTCTTTATCACACTCATTAAATTGTTTTTGAATAGACGTCTTTTCGGTGCTAATTTATCGCTTTTTCGAACCGACTAGACTATCTTCGAAAAAGGTACCCCAGTGGAGTCTTCTTTTGCGCCTTTCCAGACTCTCTAAAAATGAAAAACCACCGAGCTTACCTTCTCTGGGCTCATTTAAAATTACATTGAATGGAATTATCATTGTGTCATGTTAATCGTATATGCATTCCTACATCTTTGGCCTAATTTCGGCTCCATGTGGCTCTCAACTGAACCTTTGAAGCATGCCTTATACACAAGCCTTGTAGCACCTTGCCTTTGCGTCTTGACACCTTGACCAATGGAAGAATTTTCCCGAGTGTCATTTCCCTGCACATGTCTCCTTGATCTGAGCATTAGTGTGTTCCTTGTGCTTGGAACTAGTATGTTTGTGGTACTCGTTCCTCCTTTGTAACGTAGCATTCTTTTATTCTTTTTCAAGCTTTCAAAATATTGAAAAAGACAAAAAAAAATCAAATATACCCCAAAAAGAGGATGGGAAAAGTATTTTTCTTTTTATGGAAGCACAATGAGTCGTCCTTGGAAAAAGCACATCCTTCCATTTGTTCATCAAGCTCTGGGATTTAATATGACCTTAGGCAGTTGTTCTCGTAACATAGAATTGCGTCCTCCTCCGTTTGGTTATTCTTCGAAACATATGGAGAGTTTGTGTTGCCTCCTGCATCGTGAAATTATGTGAGTAACATGCTGCCTAAGTCTCATCATTCATCGTGCTATTTTCCAAGGGAAGTTTTACCCAACTTGATTTGTCCCTTCTGCAGTTTGTCTCTTGTCCTCATGCTTGACCATCCCGAAATTCCAATCAAAGTCCTGGTTCAAAATCAATGAAGTTCTCTGCTTGATCACCGATATCCTCTTGTTTGTTCCTTGACAAGTCATCGAAGACCTCGGGTTAGTGAAGTTGTACACTCATATTTCACTCCTACCCGAGTTTTAAAGATCTTGAAGTTGTTTCTCGAGCTCTGAAGACCTCATCTCCAACCATCAGGCATTGTTGGCTTCTTGAATATGGATACTATACATGTATATCTTTGATTTTGAGATGTAGATCCAATGTGTATTTCTCGCAGCTACACTTTATATAGTTATATGACATGGATCTGTAGTGTATTTGATTGGAAACCATGATTTATTTCATCCCGAGCATGGGTATGCCTGCCTCAGTGAGACAATTGTTATTTTGCAGATGGCACCTCCCGAACTCTGGTCCCGATATCACTCGCTTCATACGTTGGTAAATATTTGTAATGTATTTCGGCCATCAGATGTTCTTCTAACCTCACACATTAGGGGGCATATGTTATAACCCTAATTTTCACCAGACATGCATATCTAGTAGCAGGCCATCTTACTTACTGTTTTTGCCAAGCCAATACTGAATAAATCTTCTTAAAAACCAATTTTTTGAAGATGTACGCACCCTGCACCACTACTACCCATGTATATACGCTAACCACATCTCTATTTCCTGCGTACATATGCTAGATGCACCATTAAAACCTGTGTATACCCACAAAATTTGCAAAAAATAAAAATTTGCAAGGGAATACAGGCTTTTGGGTAGTTTCCTAACCAATTGATTGCCTATAGCCCGTCACCCAACTGAATAACTATCTTTTTGGCATATAAAATAAGGTGTTGGGGTCCCATTCTAGGGAAAAACATGAAAGTAGTGAAACTCTGCCCATTTCATAATCCCCCCTTGCCCCAAGACTTTGCAGCCACATTGTGAGTTTTGAGCCAAAATTCCCTACTCTTTCCCTTTTTACTCATCCATAAGCCTATGCCCATTCTCTAGAGAGAAGTGTGAGAGAAGAAGGATACGTGGAAGTAGTTGGATCTTGGTGAAGAGGAGCCCAGGACCGGGTTCAAGGAGGAGTCACCGATCTCATTTTGTAAGTGACTTTGTGAGATTAATATAAAGAAGTACTTTTTACGTCCCACCATATGATGTGTTTAATGTTTATGTTTGATTTACATTTTGTTATGACATCTAACCCATTAATTCATATATAGAATGCATGTTCGTAGTTTCTTGTTTGTCTTTTGGTGAATACAGGTCAGCCTTGGGAGGATATTTGCAGTCGAGAAGTGACCAAACGCATTGGGATTGACACTGAATGCAGAGTTTAAGTAATACTACCGGATCCCTATACTTTGTATTTTATACATGAATGTGGGGTGTTGTCGGGATAGTTGTTAAAGGTAGGAGATTTTAGATGGTTAGCTATGCCTTCACTTTAGAACCCTAGTGTAGTCCGTAGGGGGGTTTTCCCACTATAGCAATAACACATGTGTAAAGAATGATGGGTTCATTCGAGTTAATAGTTGGATTAATGGAAGTGATTGAATTGTTGTTGTAAACAATTATGAGATCACTTTGTGACTTTTTGTAATTTTTGCCATGAAAATATACATATGTATGATACTAACAACTTGTTTGGTTGAGTGAAGTTTGAGGAAAATTGCAGGTAGGATGGTATTGGATATGGCAGGGATGTAAGCCCAAAAGGAAGACTAATATCTATAGCTGTAAAAACCAAACATTATCAGTAGGAAAAATGCATGCCTGGAAATTTTATTTTCCTATATAAAACAAATTTGAGAAATTAATAGTTACAAATTGTTACATGATTAATAATTATGCTAACAATTAGTTTGGATGATTGAAGGTTGAGAAAATTACAAGAATAATGGTATTGAGTATGGAATTGTTGTAAGCCATAATAAAGATTGATGCTTGCAGCTGCAAGAGCCAAACAAATTATGAGTTGGAAGTTCATGTTTGGAAACTTTGTTTTCATGTATAAAACAAATTCGACATGTATGATTTAAATTGTTATAACAATATCTCATGATGACTGTATTTTTATAATAAAGATGAGATGTTGACTATTGAAGTTGGAATCTTGCGAAAAAGAACGCCAGAAGGAAATCGAGCTCAATGATGAAGGCATGGAATGAAGAAAGTCCAGTGGACTTGTTGTAGCCAGAGTTCTTGAAGCCACAACTTTGAAACTTTCTGGCCTAATGCATTGGAGCCCTAGAGAGAAGTGGAACAACCTGAGGGACTGCATGGCAGTAAAGGGGTTCATTTCTTTGGGTTGTGAAGGATGAGAGGGAAGGAGAGCTTGCTAGTTGGAACTACTGCCATAAATATAAATTTTGAAGATCATTATACATGTTTTGGGTCGAAATGCCTATGTATACATGTTTAATTTTTGGCCAAAGTTCTTATGTATATAAGATTTTGTTGGATTTATTGTGTGGATTAAGGCCAAAAATCCTAGATTTGTAATGTTAGTAACATTGGAAAGGTGTTGTGCACTGAGGACAATGAAAAAATAAGGGGAGGGGGGTGTAACACCCCGATTTTAACCCTTATGAACTAGAATGTATTAAGTAATTGTGACTTAGGCTGGTGAGTCGGTAAAGTTGAAAAGGGGCCAGAGTGCCTAGGAAATGTAATACCTCATATACATTAATAAAATACGTTGTTGGTTGCAATAAATGCAAGGAAAAAAGAGATATGGGGCTATGATTCCATAAGAGAGGGGGCTTGAGTAGCTAAGTATTTTATTATATTTTTATTTACCCATAATTTATTTTATGGAGAAAAATGGGTTACATGAGATTCTTGGGGTAGGCCATGTGGTTCTTGATTTCCAAGTAATTATATAAACCCATCTTTGGTTTTTTTTTGGGTTCACTTGTTCTTATTCATTCACTGTTACACCCTTCTCACTCTTTCATTTTTGGTGCCTAATTATTTCTAATTCATGTGCTCTTGGTATGATCATGGAAACAAATGGCTGGAAGAGGAGATCCATTGCTACATGGCTATAATAAATTACTGATCATTCCAGGAGGGAATGGATGCATGTGTGCATGAGATTGATGGAAATTCGGAAATAACTGTCCACAATTGAGAATCCTTGGAGTTTCCAGCAGGGAGATTTCATGACCAGTAGCAGTAGATCCCTGGAGAGAAATGGAACAACCTTAGGGACTACATGACATAGAAATGTGTTCATTTCTTTGGGTTGTGTAGGATGAGGGGGAAAGAGAGATGGAAATTCATATTTGTTGTGTGGTTGGGAAACCTAAGAGCTAGTTAGCCAACTGTTGTGTGTTTTAGATTTGGCCTAGGAACCGTCCTTATGGATTCATAGCCCTGGATCAGGGGTGACCTATTATTGAGAGTAAAAGAAAAACAATGTCTATGGTTGGGAGGAATGTCCTTGGTCTGCAACCAGTTGGTGAATGTTTACTTGCAAAGATAAGTGCTCTATGTGTTTTCTGTATAATGTATATTTTGTTGTGTATTTACTTAACTCTGAGATATGTATTTATAATTTGTCTGTCTGCTGGTTATTTACTATGCATGACACATTGTTTATTTCTTTTATGTTTTAGCATGGATATTGATTAATGCATGTGCGTCTTTCATGTTTGATTTCAGATTAAATGTTATTAGAATTCGAGATTAGTTTAGAAGTGAGTTTTTGGACTAGCATGGCCAGCCTGTGGGTGGTTGGGTATGTTATATATTAGCATGGCCATCCTGAGGGTGGTTGGGTACATTACATGACCTACTTCCTTCAATTTCCCACTCACCGTGATTGGCGAGTATCTCATTGTTTTTTAATGAGTTTGAGGAGGATAACAAATTCTTGATATAACTCATCTTCGATGACTCCCTCAACATATGTTTAACAAACCTGAAGAAGGAGGGGTTCGGCCTTGTATGGGTCCTTCAATGCATGTTTTACGAGTCCAAAGAAGGAAAAATCGATGGTCTTTTCATGTTTAGAGAGTCTGAAAAGATCTTAACGACGACTCCGTGGATGTTCTTTTTCGTAAATTGTTTCACCCAATACCGAAAAAGTGTAAGACAATACAAGGGAGAACTCTTCTAGCCATGATTGACTAGGGTATGCATTTTTCATAGTTAGTCTTACGAGGATGAAAAAGGGGTAAACTGCCACTCAAAAGACGACTCTTCATGGTTTAACAAGATCGAAGGATGGTGAAGTATGCTCATAGTCTGCTTTATTTTTTAACGATCTTGAAATAGAGAATGAAACCTTGCTCGATCTTGGTTTTATTTTTTATGAGCTTCAAAACGAGAGTAGACTATGCATGGTGTAATACCCATGAATGGACCTTTTCCCAACATGATTTCCATAGGTTGGTACATTGATCGATACCTATTGGTGGGTTTTTTCCCAAAATAGTGTTCATAGGTTGGTACTTTTTCCCCAACATCATCATAAGAAGTTAGTGGTTTAAATTCAGTATGATGTCCAGAGGCTAGAGACATGCCCCCAAACTTTGGTTTGTCCACAATGAAAGATTGCAAGAATCCATAATGTTGGAAACCATGTCCATCAAACAATTTAAGGGTGGTAGGAGAATTGTGAATTTAAGAAGAACTAATGGCTCTCCTGTAGGACAAAGACATGACATATGTGGAAGCTCCTTCATCTAAAACAGTGTGATGGATGTTATAACTTATTCCCACGAACCATAGTGTGAATTTGGAATGCCAGGTAGTGCGAGAGTCATGGTTAAAATAGTCCATATTAAACATAATCATATTTGACACCGCTAGATCCACAACTCCAATGGATGATAACATGGTTTTTCATTGACTTGGACAGTTTTGTGGAACTTCAAGCGTCAACATAGTGCATGGTGATTATGCCAAATGTTCAACAATGTTGTAGTTTTGAGTAGTGCGAGCACTTGGATTGAAATTTGACTTTCGAATTGTGCCCTTGGGCAGGCACAACACTAAGTCAACAACAAGCCTCTCAATCTGAAGAGGGGCAGAGGATGGAGGAGGAGTGGAAGTGGAAGTATTATCGGTAGCACCTCCATTGCAATGATTTTATGGAGGAGTGTCATAAGTATTAACTCTGGTCGTTAGACTAACTGTATCATTACACATAAAAACCCGAGTGGTGCTTGAGAAAGCATCCCCATGGTGGGAATGACATGCGTTGCCCCTTTGTGGAGGGGCAATATTTTGTGCAACCATTTGTTGTTGTTGAGTTATGAAAGGGTCAGTTAAAACTGTGGGTAGCAAGGTACCCTTCATAAATTTAGTGACTTCCTCATGATGGGGGTAGTCTTTCATGTAGTAGTCCTTCGTACAAATCATGCAGGGAAGATTATATTTCCTTTTCACTTGGGTATAAACATTTTTTGTACTCTCTTGTTGGTTAGAAGATTTCTTGGATTTACCCTTATTTTTCTTCTTGCCTCCAGGTTTCTGAGATGAAGTGGTATGGAACGCATTCTCCTCGGAGGTTTGAACAGGTGAGGAAGCAGTTTTGGCGTTGGTAACATAACCCACCATGCTATCTTCATGGGCTTCTGGAGTAGGTCTTGACGGATCATTCAATGAGTGAGGAGCATGAGGGATCATATTGTAAAGTGTGTCAGAATGGGAGTATACCAAGTCCAAATATTGAGCACAACTGATTTCCTGTTCCTCAGTGACAACACCTCCCATGGAGACATCTCTAGCAATAGGTGGAAAAAGGGATTTCGTAAAAAAATCTTCCAAGAGTTGGTCCGCAATAGCGGATTTAATCAATCGTCATCTTCGCCTCCATTCATGAATATGATCATATATGTGAGTGGAGGTGGATTTCTTAAGCGAATTTAAAAGATCTGTATCGATTTCATATCGAATCAATAGCTGGAAATGTGTCAAAAAATCCATAGCTAAAGAGTTGAAGTCGCTAAAGGAATGTCGTAGCAGTTCAATATACCATTCTATTTTCTCTTTTGTGAGGGTTTGCTGGAAAATTTGTAAATGAATGGAATCCTCCATCAAATATTTCAAGGAACACCAAAGATGGAAGGTCATTACATGGTTATTAGGGTCTTCTCTAGGTATCTCATCAAATTTTGGAATATCATAAGGTAGTTTAGCAGGGATTGGAGACCAAAAAGGGGCATGCAGTATGGGATAATTGGTCAAACACAATAGATCATGCATATCTAAAGTAGTCAAGAATGGAAGCTATCAGTTAACCTGTGGATACTGGTAGTAACCATGTGACATAGGAACACTAGTAGGACCATATATAGGTTGCGTCGGGATGGAAAAACTAGATGGTCGTCCCATGTATTGTGGCTGACCAGATGGTCTTCCTATGTATTGTGGCTGACCTAAGGGTCCCCCCATGTGTTTTGGTTGACTCGATGGTCCTCCCATGTACTATGGTTGAACTGAAGGTCCCCCCATGTATTTCGATTAGCCTGATGGACCTCCCATATACTTTGTTTGAGGGGTTTGTTGTGTTGGAATCATGGGGTTCACAGATTGATTGGGAAAAGTTATTTGCTGAGGAATGCTCGTTGTATTAGGTTGACCCCATAAAGGATTTGAAACTCTTAGATATGGTTTTCCATGATACATGCCATTAGTAGTGGGAATTGAAGGACTTGCATGAGTAACTTTCCCCCAAGTTTGTTGTTGTTTCCCCCACATAGTATTTTTCCTCATAGTTGAGGGTTTCCCCCTAGCAAAAGGTTTCCCTCGAACTAAATATTGACCTCCAATGAAGGGTATAGAATAACTCCCCATTTGTAAAGTTAGAGATGTAGGTTGAGTAGATGGAACAACCAAGTAAATCACTTGGTGTATGCATATGCGGGATTAGTGAAGTAGGAATATTACTCGACCCATGTGCGAAGAGAGATGTAATCACAAGTGGTTGTGTTGGAGAAACCTAGCTCATAGATGTTCCCAGTAAAGAAGAAGCACCAACAATAGTGATATGTGCTAGTGCAACTATCTTTGGGTCCATTGTGGGAATGAATATTCCATCTATGTAATCAGAAGATAACCTATTGGATGAACTGGTCGGTAAACAATAAGAAGAATAAGCATCAATAAATATAGTGGACAATTGTTCAACAAATAGTGATACAAGAGAAAACATTAAAGGGGGAATTTTTTAAGGTACAACACCTTCTACGAAGGTTGTGACCGATTCTTATGCATGTTGGCCACTTCCAGCAGCTACACTCTCGGTTTCAAAAGTTTTTTCTTCGACCATTCCTTCGTTAGAAAAGTCATGTGGAGGTTCCTGAACTTCAAGATCCAAACCTTGCATTATGCAAGATCTTTGAAGCCATTGATCGACCACAGTGAAAGAAAAATAACAATCCTTAAGTCCAACTACGAACTCTGAAAGCACACACCCATAAAAAACATCTACAGGTAATCAACCAAACAAACAGTTTTGTAAAAGGATCTTCCGAAGATGGGATTTCAAGTCGTAAGTGAAGATATGAGAATCAATTACCATGACCTCCACGTAACATCCCTTCTTGGTGCAAGCAACCCTCGCTTCTCAGGGTCATGCTCCAAGGGTACTAAAAGTGTGATGCGATGTCTACCCTAGGTACCATGGGAATCCCCCAACAATCACCTCTTTAGATACCTAGGAAAGGCCACTAAGGTTACCAATTCGTAGTCAGCCTCTAGTGGGGGTATAGTCGATAGTTGGGACTGAATGTATGGGTAGGATAAAAAATTATGAATCTCTTCCAAAGGAAGGAAGACAAGTGGACCTTTAAAACTCTAGAGGACCTCAAACAAATTCAAGATTCATGAAGCACCGAGACCAAATTAACCAATAACACTTAAGAAAAACCCCCAATATACGCTCTTTCCACTACGATTGGTCAATATTTCGAGGGGTAATCTCCATTTTTCTTCCGCATGTGACCTCATTTTTATCCCCTGTGCTAGAGGGGGTTCACAACTATGCCTATATGATAGTTGGATTTTTTCACTCTTTAGTGTTATAGAATCTTGTTCAGTAATTTTGGATAATTTACTCACTTTTCATTGTTCAAAGACTCTAACCTTATGCTACTGTTTGTGAACCATAAACCAAAAATGTCTAGTTGATTTTATTAGTGCACTGGTTGATTTTAATGACTTTCATTACTCAGAAAGGTCCATGGAGATGAAACTAATGATGTGTGAGACTCGACTCCAACAAAATGAAAAAAGAATGAAATGAAAATGATTCTTTTCAATGAATTCTATCTATGAGAAGGAACAAAGATATTTTCTTCTTAACAAGCACTCAATATCATCCAACTTTTCAAAATGATGCCAAACTATCAAACAAATGTTTCTGAAATCCTGAAGCAATTGCAAGACTAGCTATTTCAAAACATGCACCAAAACAAAACTTCTAAGAATGAAAAAAATTCTCTTTGTTTGATTGTATTGCAATGAAATCTCTTCAAATGAAAAACTTTGATGCTTCCTAAATTTCAATTAGAATGAAATAAATCAATGTTTGACAAAAAGGAACACAAAAAAAAATAAACAAAACAAAGTGCACTCAAAAGTTTGATGATAATTGAAATAATTCAATTGTGAGAAAACTTGTTCAATCAAGGACTCAAAATTGTAAAAGAGAAAGGAAATCATTGTTTGAAAACCTAAAAAATGAGTATCAAGAATCAAATATAAATTCCAAGTTTCAATTCCAAATCAATGAAAAATACTTGAAAATAAGTTTTGAAATTAGGAGAACAAAAGTTTGAAAACCTTTGTGATGAGGATCAAACTACTAGTAAGACAGTCTTTGACCAAAGGATTGGGTTAGCCTAAGGAAGTAATGCTCATTCCATAATTTTGAAGGACTTGTAAGCTCAAACGAGGCAAGAAAATTTGGTGATCACAATTCTTTTAATCAAACAAAGTCATAACCAAATTCAGAGGACTCTAAAGCAAAGATCTGAGTAAAAATATGAAAAAACAGAGGCAAAATGAGCTCAAAACTAACCCAGGAAGGAGATCAACGCTTATGTAATGAGGTATATAGAGAATTTAACATGGGTAAAATCTCTCTAGAACACTGAAAGGGGGCATTGATAAGGGTTTTCAACGCTCTGTGGGACACTATGGGGGAGCATTGATGCCTGGAAGTGTTTGAAAAACACAAATTTTTTCCTAGACTCAACAGAGATCATGTCAATGACTCTGTAAAATTCCTAATGAATATGAGGGAAGAATTAAAATACAAGAATCAATAATATCAAAGGATAAACAAGATTCAAAGGGATAGAAACCTAGGAACAATCGTCCATAGTAGAGTCACCAATTTTTTGTTACAGAATATTTCGCCTTTGGACGAGTGAAATTTCCCTTGGATATCTAGACCCCTGTTGTCCAAGATAGAAAAACAAACAAATGGAAACTAAAATTCCTTTATATCTATTCTTTATGTCTATTGGTAGAGAATATAGAAGAAATAAGTGTGACTTAATCCTTTACGACAATTGTCCTCGCTGATATTCAATCTTTTGTCTTGTTGTCCAACCTTCTATCACGATGAAGAAAGTCTAAAAGGAACATAAAAAAACCTTCTACTCCTACAATATATCATTATACAAGAGAATATATATCTATATATACATACGTGTATAAATAATAGTATGAATGAAATAGGAGAAGTTATATTAATGGAGAAACATGGTGAAGTACTTACAAACCAACATTGACATTGCAACAACTCCTCCAAGCTCTCTAGTCTAGCCATTTCTTGAATGTATCAAGATCAGAATGATGATTATTTGATGGATTCCTCCCTCCAAGATCAAAGGTTTGACACTCTGAAATTCTTTATCCCCCATTCTCCTTGGAATGCACTCATTATAGAGGAGTTGCAGGCTTAACCACCATGAAGGATTTTAGGAAATGGTTGAGGATTTAGCTCCTTAGGTTAGGATTTGGTTACCCAAAATGGAGGTAATATGGGTGACTCAACTCATGACTTGACTCCTCAACCAAAACCACTTAATATCATCTTGAAGCTAGTCGTTAGAATAGCCATAACTTCCTCTAACTACTTCAATGCTCCCCCAGTATTGAGCATAGAGCATTGTCCACACTCCATATACATGGGAAGGGGAGGTTTTATAAGAGTTCAATGCTCCATATACATGGGTAGGGGAGTGTTTATATCCAAAAAATGGTCAAAATTCCAAAGTAAAAGGCATGATTTCGATCTCCTCATGGTGAGATTTTCTCCTCCAACAAGACTAGGGATTATGGAAAATGTTCTTCCATGGTGTCATAGTTGTGACACTTGATAAAGTGCATGTGACACTTATTAAGGTGCATACAACACTTGATAAAGTGCATGTTACACTTAGTAAGGTTTATATGACACTTTATGACATTTAGGCGTATAATAGATGCGACACTTAAGTGTGACATTTTGGTGTGTAACAATTACTTCTTTAATTGATCTCTTCTATAGCTCTCAGATTCAACAAGTAATCTTGTTCCATTGAGAATTTCATGGGAAATTATCCCTTATTTTGTTCTGGCTCCAAGCTTGACCTATATTCTCTTATCTCTATAATATACAATCGTATCCCCTTCCATACAAGACCATATGTTGCGACCTAGTTCTTATTACCTTAAGCACTTTAATCTTAGCACTGGTTCCTAGTGCTCCCATTCTCACGACCAATAGATCCGACCATGATATTATCACCTTAATCCATTTAACCTTAAGTGATTACTCCATGTTATCCAACATTGTGACCATGGGCTTCATAACCGAGCGCTTATCTAGTTCACATCCTAATACCACACGACCAAGTGTTGTGGCCAGGTGCCAATTTCATCGTCAGAACTTTATTTCGAGTATCTATAAATTCAGATCTCTGATGGTCAGAGTTTATAGGCTCCAAATAACTCACATCAGTATGGAACCTCCATGTGTCTACTCCAAAATCTTTGATCTGGTTCACTACAAACAAACACTACCATTAGTCAAACTTCATTTAACTATGGATGGATCCAATCTTCGAGCAATCTTGATCATTGGTTTCTCCCTCCAATGGATGGTCCTAATTCATCCCCAGAGTATAACCATTGGGATAATATAATCTATCCCACTCTGAGCAACTTAATCTGATAGAACTCAGACTTTGACTAACTGTCTCCTCTTTGAATCTCTCTTCCAATGAATGGTTTCCATGTGCCTTCAGAGTGGTATTAACTTACTGGTAGCATGGGGTACCTTTTCATTAATCCTCAAGCAATTGTGATGTGCGCCTTTTAATGTGAAGCGTCGATCTAAAATTTTGATCGACAATTGTATCTCTTCACGTAGGAAACTCTCCCCTCTCATTCTACAATTGGGACTTAATCTGGAATTGAGTGGAGGATTGATATGGCTCCAGAAATTACTAATGGATTCAATGATCCCTCTACATGACTCCACAATCTGACGATCAAGATTTTTTTGACTTGATCGAATGATGCAAATTATATCTTGGTCTATGTTTCTATTCATTGGATTTGATAGCTCCTATGTAGCCATTCTCCATACGAAAATGATATGGATCATTGATCCATATGTGATCAACAATCAAGATTTTCCCTTGGTCCTTTCTACTTTTACAATGATCCTTTGATCCAATGATAAATGTGTGTAGTATTAACCACTCCAACGACCCCCATTCACTCTCGTTCAAAGAGTGACGATTATTGTAAATTCCACTATTGACAAGAGAATATGGAGCCTAATATGACCAGTAAGACCTAAAAATACCAATTGAATCTGGGACCTTCATATATGATTTAGAAAATAACTCTTCTACCACGATTATGATCTATGACATCTGCAATTGGATCCCAAGACAATATAGAGAAGTACATAATATTTCATAACCAAAACAGATATTTAAACAATCAGATTTGCTTAACACTTAATCAGAGTGATTTCATTCCTTAACCAAAAGGTCTGTCTCCCCTCTAGTAGACCCGATAACTAATTATATAATTCAGTGGCCTTTCCTTGGCCTTCTAGCCATACTTGGCCTTTCCTTGGCCTTCACTCAGTCTCCTCTCTGGCTTGATTTCCTCTCTAGTTTTCCTTTTTCAATTCCATTAGACTTACAACATTTAACACAAAGACTATGAAACCATAATTTGTTTCAGATCCACAAAATCCTCACTCATAAATCTCTAGGATCCTTTAGATCCACAAAATCCTCAACCATCTGTCACAACTCCTTGAAATATGCTCAATAAGGACGATTCGATTACATTTGATAATATCAACTCAATAAACCCCAACATTATACAAGAATTATAGAAATCAATAAAAGATAGAATTTACATTAATTCAAAGGCCCCTTAGGTCTAGTCAAGCAAGGTTAACTTAGGAGGAAAAATGATCCTGAATCATGTTCATTTTTTCTTACCATTTCAGAATGATAAAATATTATGTCTATACATACATTAATTTGATACCGGTAGAACCACATAAACATATTTTAGATATTTCTTCCGATAGGAATGATAGTTATGAAAGGAGAGGGGAAGGAGGATCGAGTGCGAGATCACCTAGAGGTGATCTTGTCAGGGGAGATTTTGAAAATGTATAGGCTATTTTTATGCTCAGGGAGGGAAATGTTATTATGGGAATCCAGGCACATGGAGGTGCCAATGTAGTTCAAGCATATTTTCAAGAAGTGGAACCCCAACCCACTTCTTCAGTTGGACATTGATTTTGTACTTAATAGGCACACATATAACATTTATCCATCATCAATACATAGGCTAGGATTGTTTTGCATGGACAATGTAAAAGTTCCATATAGATGCAAAGTGGACTTGATGGAATATGTTGGCTCATTGCACAAATTTGAAGATTGGATAATCTTGACCATATATGTGAAGAACATGGAAATATATGGACTTTCAACAAATTATAACAGTAGAAAATTAAATCATCAAAACAAATGATCATCTATTTATATTGATGGAAGACTGTCAAATTTAAGAAATGTTGCAGGGTTTCAGAAAATTATAATAGTAGAAAATAAAATCATCAAAACAAATGATCATCTATTTATATTGATGGAGGACTAACAACTTTAAAAAATGTTGCAGGGTTTCGAAAAATTATAATAGTAGAAAATAAAATCATCAAAACAAATGATCATCTATTTATATTGATGGAAGACTAACAACTTTAGGAAATGTTGTAGGGTTTATAAATAGTTCACACTCAAATACCATGAATGAAAAGCACACTTGTATGTTTGATGAGCATGAAGGAAATCAAATTGTGGTGTATGCAACAAAAATAATAAGTGCAAGGGAAAAATGATTGATAGACTATTTTTTCAATAGAGTATAATTTGACCTTCTTTGAGTCATTACATTATAAATATTAATTGATATTGGCTATGTTGCCTCATGTAATAGAATTTACCATTAGTGTGATATATCAATGTTGTTCCATTCATTCTTTATATATTACTTTATACAATCAGTTTAGACTTAATTTTCAAGTGTCTACACATCATTTAAGAGTTAGTTCTAAGGTGTACATGCTTCTAGTGAATGTATTGGATTAATCTATAGTGGATGTTACATTGGATTATCTAAATTATGGTTATTCTATTATATGTATTAGATTAATATTTGATTTTATTCAAGAATAATGTTATATCCATGTAACATTTGTATGTCTAAATTTGGGTGGAAAAATAACTTGTTCTCATTACTCCAAGTAAGATATGATCAATAGATCACAACCATGCCTCCTCTCTTAGCTAGAAACAACCCACAAAATGGCTTAAATATCTCCAAATAAGAAGAGTTCACTTGGATCCACAATCCAACTCCAATGTTGGATGCTCCTCTAAAGGTGTTTTAACCTTGTAAAATCTAATTTAAAGCCACATGGCACCTCATGATAACCTCCTCCAAAGGAGGATGATCCAGGTGGATATCGGTGGCCACCCACCTTTTCCAAATGGCTCAAAATGGCTTTCTGGCAATTTTGGCAATTTACTATTTTTAGCAGGTTTTAACTTCTGGGGCCATTTTGAGGGCCCAAATGAAGGTTTTTCGAGATCG
>ML790929.1:120313-167863 GCA_009831015.1 Picea engelmannii
CCGATGAATGTCGCTCAAAATAGTCATTGGTGGCCGAGATCAAAGACAAGGAGCTGAACCCTGATTCAGAATCTGATTCTAAAAATACTGGTAAAAGACAGATCATCGACGCAGATCCCACTACTATTGTCGCGATCACAACAATTCAAACAGAAGAACCAACAAATCTAGAAGAGGGGGAGCACCTTTTTCATTCACAGATGTGGGTGAAGGGGACCCCGCTGCATTTTATTGTTGATAGTGGAAGCCAGAAGAACCTCATCTCAGCAGAGGTCATCAAACAGTTGGGATTGTCGACAACACCACACCCGCAACCATACAGCATCGGGTGGCTTCGCCAAGGATGAGATCTTCATGTCAGCCAGCAATGTCGATTGTCATACATCATCCAACCCTTCAAGGATGAGGTATTATGTGATGTTGCCCCACTGGATGTTTTTGATGTTCTCTTGGGCCAGCCATATATGTGGAAACGCCATGCTATCTATGAGTCTCAACCTCGTAGTGTCATTATTACTCTGGGGGGTCATCTCTACAGGATACCAGAGGTAGTTCCAACTATTGCCCCACCTAAACAGTGCTGCAAGGTAGTATCTTATACTGCAAAATTCAGCTTCTTCACAATCTGTTCAAAAGGAGAACAAAAGGACACTGCAACCACTACAACCTTTCCCCAAGAACCTTCTATCCAACAGAAGCAGGTCAACAAGGCTGCAGCAAAGTGAAAAGATTCCTTCTGCACATCGTCCTCTCATGTATCTTGACTTGTTGATCAGCCTCAACCGCAACAGGTTCGTGACATATTTCCACAAACTGAGCAGCGCGACGTCTCCAACAAGACAAGCAAATCACCAAGATGCAGATTCAACAAATGCTTTTCCCTCTCCCCCGGGAACTCAACGCAATGGAGACCATTGATTCCTAAGGAGGGAGGATTGATCCAGGTGGATATCAGTGGCCACCCACCTTTTCCAAATGGCTCAAAACGACTTTCTAGCAATTTTGGCAATTTACTATTTTTAGCAGGTTTTAACTTCCGGGGCCATTTTGAGGGCCCAAATGAAGGTTTTTCAAGATCAAGGTTCTCAATGATAGCTGAAGGCATGATTGAGCCCCCAAAATGAATCACCTCGACGATACCTTTCCAATGAGCTATCACACGCCTAAAATGGAGATCGTATGCAAAAGTTACGACCCTGGGAAGTTGATATACTCACTTACCCAAACGGGGCCCACATGACTTTTGGCGCTTCATCTCCTAGGGTTAGGTTTTTGGATGTTTAGGACTTTTGGAATTCCCATTTATTGTAAAAAGGGCCTTCAGAGCCTCATTGTAATCATCTTCTTGCGAATGCGAGTAGCCGTCACATCTCTTCTCAGAGATAAGCTGCCACCATTCTAGCAAGTCTTTCACTCTGTATTTTTACAGTCTCTGTACATTTCTCTGATTAATAGAAATTGTGTATTACTGTATATTTGTGTTTATGGTTGCATCTCTGATACATTCCTGTTATATTATTGAATATCTGCAATATCTCTGTGCATTGCTTTATTATATCTCCGCTTTCATTTCGTGCTGAAAATAATCAGGATTAGAGGATGAGGATGAATTTATGGTTAGTTCATGACACTATACTCCTTGAGATTTTCACCAATCAATATTTTATACATTGATGTGCTAAACAAATATGATGAATTTTGGTCAAATTCCTAATATTTAGGATTATATTGACATCAATGGCTCACCCTTTAAATAATATTGTCTTTATGATTCTACTAAGATTTATTAATATGAGGTGAATGGACCAATACTTCTACTAAGATTTATTGTCTTATATTATATATGTATGTAGTCTTGTAGTACATAGTAAAATGACTAAAATTGGTAATATAAGTGATTGAGATGCACTTAAATTTGATTCTTGCATGAAATAAAAATGAGGGAAAATGTGACGAAGATTTCTCTTACAAGTACCCAAGGTATTACATTTAATTCCCTATGTGTTTTTCTATGCAATCCATATCTTGCAGTTCTATTGTTATGAACATAAATATACATATAAGATAGATATTAATAACATAATAATTAAATGATAATGATTAATAATGAAATGACATGATTATTGGTTAAGGGCACCCCTGCGTGAGTATATAAGCGAGCCCTCATTCTCATTTGCAATCATCTTACTATTCATTCTTATACATTACTTATATATTTTTTCGTATGGATTTGATTACTATATTCTAGATATTTTGGATTATTTGTGTGACAAACTTTGTTCATCTCATTTGGTATCAGAGCCCCTTCTTGGGAATTTTGTTGATTACTGGCTGTTGGCCAACAATTTTTTTCAGAGTTTCTCTGAAGTCAGGGTCTTTGACCAACTCAAGCCTTTGGCTATATAAAAACTCATAATTTCGTTGAAGATATTCCATTGCAAATTGAAAGTAAATACTTAATTGGTTTATGAATAAAAGGAAACAATAAATAAAATCAAAGAGTTTTAGTATAAAAGTTACATAAAAAAAATTATAAAGTCAAACTATCAAATACAAAGGTGAAATCCTACCAAGGAGCGTAATAGTTAGTTGACCAACGATTATCAAGAATTTAGGAGGAGTAAAAGGTGCATCTCCATAACTTTACAAGGAGTAAAAGTGATGTATATAACTTAAAGAAGTAAAAAAGGGAATCCCAAATGAAACCTCACGTCAAAGGTCACCATCATTCATTAAAAAAAAAGTTACTAAGTTTATTAAAAGGCCCCAAGAAAAGAGACAATATTAATATCTTATTTTAAAATAAAATATATTATTATTCAGAGAAAGTATATTTTAGCGGGGTTGTTAAAAAAGAAAAAATATTTTTCATAAAAATTACCACAAAGTGTAAAAAGGTGACTTATTATTGAGTAATTAAAGTTACGTAAGAGTATTTGAAGTTTTTAAAATAAAAGGGTAAAAGTAAAAATAGTATTTACAGGTGCCTTAAAAACAAATTAAGATAAGTAATATATATATATATATATATATATAATATATTACAAAAATAATATTAAAAAAACAAGGTATAACAAAAAGTATAAGAGATAAACCATTAAAATAAATTACAAGAAGTAAAAGCAAGACAAATGACCAATTATTTAAAAAAAAGACCTCATACCTAGTACATCCAAATTAATTATTGAAGAGATATTATAAAAATAATCTTAAGGCCATATTCAAAGTTATAAAAAGTGCATAGCTTTACATATTACTTTTTTGATAAAGGAGAAGTAACATATATACTGAGGTGATCTTTTTAAAAGGGTATTTAATTAAGACACTATTAACTTAATACAAAAGTACTTTTATAAAGTATAAAAAAAAAGGGGTTACTTAAAGTGGATATAAAGTATTTTTATAAAGTATAAGAAAAGGTGTAAAGGAAATATATATATTTAATATTATTGGAGAGAGGAAAGTGAAGATAAAAATAAAAGAAGGGTGAAGAAAAGTTTTGAAGTGCAAAGTACCTTGAAGGTACAAATTGATTAAAATTTAAAAATAAATCTTAAAACCAATTCAAGTTTATAAAAAAAAATGGACAATTCCATATATAAATCGAAATTTTGGACTAAATGTCCTTTTTGTGAAATGGAGTTTGAGTATATGACAATTTTTAAAAATCAAAATTGCTTATGTTTGATTTGTGGGAAATCATTTATTATGGAAGAATATCAAGATAATTCAGAAATACAATCACGAATATTGAAAGGAGAACTAGGACATTATAAAGCGAGCAATAAAAAATTACAGTTTGAAATTGAGAAGGAAAATCGTTTTAATGGGTTAACAGAGAAATATAATCGTTACTTCAAAGAGCGTATTATGGAACTCATCGCACAAAATGAAGAACTAAATAGTGAAAGACAAAAAATGGACCAAGACTTACTAGAACGAGATGAAGAAATATTATGATTAAAAAATCACTATCAAACTTACTAAAAAACACATTCAAATTAATGATTACAAAATATTAAAAAAAAAAAAAATTAAAATATCTTAATAAAGAATTTTAAATAATTTTTTTTAAAGAAATCTTTTAGAAAACCCTAAATTTAACTAAACTAAATAAACCTAATCTAAAATATTCACCAAAGACTCTAGCCAACACAAAATTTCCCCGCAAAACTTAGATATTTATAACCCTCTCTTCTCACAATTAAACCCATGCTTCTTGTCCTAATGATGGATCCTGATATGGATCCAAAACATCGACATTCAATTTATATTACTGTGGTTTTTACGAATTCTCTTGAAAACACTCCTTAGCAGTGAAATCTCAGCAATCAAATAAAAAATCATAATCAAAATTTACTAGTTAAAATAAAAAAGTCAAAAGACAAGAAGTAAGGGAATAAAAATTCAGAACAAGAAAATCAAGGTCTCAAGGATAAATTAACTGAAAAAGAGGAAGAAATCTCCTTCCTAAGGAACCTTAACAAGAAGTTACTTAAACAAATTAAAATCTTAAAGGACAAATGAAAGGAGAATCTAGAATCAGAAAAAGATGATAGGTCAGAAAATAAGGAAGAAATTTTACGATTAAGATGACATAATCAAGATTTATTAACTCATACTAAAAATCTCAAGAATGATAAGAAATCTTTACAAGAAGAGCTAGATCACAAAACATCATTAGTCGACAAGGAAACAATGACTGGCCCAATAGAGAAATTATCCGACATTCAAATTTCGACAGTTGAAAAAGGAACCAATACAAAGTCAGCTGATGTTCAAATTCAAAAGAATGCTTACATTGAAAAATCACTACAAACATCAAAATAAGATGATTGCAAGGAAAATTCACAAGATATTAGGATGCCTTATCTTCATCCAAATCACAAGAGTCATTACGACCAATGACTACGAGAAACATAAAATAAATAATGTTCTTCTTAAGAACAAATAAACTCCCACACTGAAAAAGAACGAAGACAAAATCAACAACTTATAGGGAAGCTTAAAATGAGAATCCCCATTCGAACAATCGATCATAAAACAATTCCAATGAAATTAGATTTGGGATGGATCACTCCCCAGAAGATGCAACACATCAATTTGGGAATTCGATTATATCATCTTGTTTCGTCGAGAGTCACAACTACAAGAAAAAAATATTTGAGAAGACATCGCGTGCCAGAACAAAATTTAAAAGGGAATCCTTCCAGTGATTATGCTTTGAGGACAAATCATTTTTAAGGGGAAGACAATGTTATGAACATAAATATACATATAAAATAGATATTAGTAACATAATAATTAAATTATAATTAATAAATAATAATTATTAATAATGAAAGGACATGTCTCAAATGACATGACTATTGGTTAAGGGCACCCCTGCGTGGGTATATAAGCGAGCCCTCATTCTCATTTGTAATCATCTTACTATTCATTCTTATATATATATATATTTGTATGTATGGATTTGATTACTATATTCCATATATTTTGGATTATTTGTGCGTGATGAACTTTGTTCGTGTCATCTACATTTTTCTATGCAATATTCATCTCACAGTTCTATGTTTTTCTATGTGAACCCTATCTCACAATTTTACAATTTTCTCTTTGAAAATGACCTATATCAATAGTCCAAAATAGTGTTTCTTGTAGTCTTGACTTCAACCCTAACAATGATGACAATTCATGGCCATAGTAGAGTTGACAAATTGATGAAATTATCAAGCTAATATAGATATGAATTGTCATCAATGTATGTGTCAAAGTTAAGACTACAAGAAACACTCCTCCACATTGTCGCCAATGTTTTTCATAGGGAAAAATTGAGGACCTGTGGGATGGGGGTCACATCGCAAAATGCCCCCATAAACACCAATATATCAATGTTTAGGTGTCATTTCAATTGCTTAGGCATCATTTTGTCAATGTTCTTGAACATCATTTTGTTTAGGGTATGTTGATCTTAAGCCTAGTGTTTTGTAAAGTTACATCATTTTATCAACATGTGATGTCATTATCATGACATTTCTAAATAGATGAAAATGCTATATGTTGGATTACTAAGAGTGGGGGTAAAACAATAATAGATAAATTTTATCCTTTTTAACTATATAATGCAAGTGTTATATCAATGTAGCATTATCATCCAATATTTGTAGAGTAAATAAACAATGAACAAATGAACAATCATACACATACACAGTACACCAGTGTTTTTACGTGGAAACCCAAAGAGGGAGAAAACCACATAATGTTTTTTCTTATATGTCTTGAAGAATTACATTCATTGGAAGCACCAACTTCCTTTGTTTTCTAGCTACAACTAGGAGGCTCCAACCCCCTAGTTTTTCAGGCTACAACCTAAGGGAAGATCCAACTCCCCAATTCTCTGGCTACAACCAAAAGGAGGCTACAACCCCCTATGTTCTTTGGCTACAACTGGAAGGTGGTTACAACCACCTGTCCTTGTGATCCGAAATTGGATTTAGAAGACTATCAGGGCATGAAAAATGCTCAAAAATGAAAGTGCTCGGAATCTGACGAAACCAACACCATTGCGTCTGGCTCATCTTTTTGATTCCGGTGGTATAATTTTTATGTCAAACAGAGTCTGTATGAAGAAGTTATCGCGATCTGTTCGCCGAGCCAAACAGGTAAAAAAATTTGATGCTGACTGGGAAGGCCGTACAACTGACATGGCAGAGGCCGTACAGCTGACATGGCGACCGTACAGACGACGTGGAAGTGCTGACGTGGTGGTTTGTGATTAGTTGGCAGTTGGCAAATCAGGTTGTGACACATGGCTTCTAGTTGGGCGAATAATAGGGCGCCACGTGGCCCAATGAAGGGCTACCACGTGGCACCCATTTAGTGGCTGTTGGTATTTGGGTTGTATTGTAAAATTTTACGGAGGCCGAGGGGTTCAACCCCCGGACCTCCCCGCCATACAAACGCTTTAACTATGCCCGCCAACCAATGCGCCACACATTAATTCTTAACATATACATGCATTTTTATATAGTTAAGTTTGGGCTCTGTGTATTATGGCGCGGGGTCAGGTTGGGGCTTAGCCCCAGCCCGTGGTTGCACTATACGCCATACGACCATGTATTATTTTCCATACGCGCGGGTTTCAAATATGTTTCAACGGATGCATATGTAAAACAATGTGCGGTTATACAATGAATTTAAGTTTGGTTAACGGTTATGTGCAGTTCCAACAGTTGGTGCAACCGGGTGCTAGCACTTGGGGTGGCCCGCGCTTAGCCCTTTGGGCTAGCACGTGGCCACATGGCCCATATAACCAACCAAAAATGTGCGCGCGTCAAGGTTCGGGGGGCTTAATGCCCGTTTATTAACTATTATATGGTTATAAGTGGGTTTTTAACCACTTTTTAACTAAATTTAATGTAATTAATCCATTTTTAAGGGTTATTGGGCATTTTTAGAGCCTAAATTCGTGGAGGAAGTTGGGGAAGGAAAACTAACTCCCCCACTATTTAACCAAGGCCATTTTGAGGCCAAGGACACAGCTTTTGAGAGCAATTTTAGAGCAGAGATGTTGAAGCAAGCCAAGTCAAAGCCAGTTTGAGGTAGGGAGACCGTTGAGGAGGAGATGTTGTCGGACGATTTCTGAGAGCTTGGGACATCCGATTCAGGTGTCGTTTTTTGTGCATGGTTCCAGAGATCTGGGCGAACAAGACCAAATCAGTCTTGAGACCATTCGGCAATGTAAAGATGTACTAATAAGCTTTCGAACAGAAATAAAAAGCCTCCCCCACAAGAGAAAAAGGCCCGGAGACGTAGGCAAAGTTGCCGAACTCCATTATCAACCTATGTGCATTATGGTTTGCTGTTTTTCATTGTGTTTTCAGATCTGAAAATATGTTAATGGCTATATAATTCATTTATTTTCTCACTCTTTCGTTAAAGTTTCCCAATGATCAATTAATGCATGCGAATAAAACTCAACCATAGTCATTCGAAAAAATCCTGACGGATCACCTTGCCCCGTCCAATCACCCTGACGTATAAGTAGAATGATGGAACCACTGTCACACTATCACTGTGAGATATACTGTTGTACAATTGTGCCAACTGTACCATTGACCTACAACCAACCTGTACAACTTCCCTGCAATCAATCTATACCTGAACTGAACATGTATCAGCCAAATACAACAGATATGCGACCTGTAGTTCTGCAACATGTGCATGTACGTGCCCTATCTGTTATGCAGCCCGCGTATGTACACAACCAAACTGTTATGCAACCTGCGTATACCTTCTAAAATCTAGGTTTTTCTTTCTTCTAAAAAATTCTGACCCTCTGCAAATTCTTTCACATAGATTTGCAACCTGTCACTGTATCCAGATTGTAACTATACCCTGTGAATGCATCCTCATACATAAAATTTACCTAAAGCATATATATCTCTCTCTAGCCATGTGCCACATAGGTGTGTGTAATCATGAACAAGTATAATAACCCTCACATGATCTAGTCATCAAACCCTTTCTGATATGTAACCTCTCAATACATCAACCACTTCACAAACACAAGATCTCAACCATGTACCACAAACCCTTAGCCATATGCCAAGAAATACATGATGTGCCTCAATTCTAACAAGAAGTATCAATGATAAATATACCAACACTGTATTTCTGTAGATCTGACTTATACAAAAGATCCCATGCAGCCACTAGTCTCTCTAGGGAGAATCCTCAAATCTCCATAACCATTTCTCATGCATACATCAAAATCCAACTATTCATAGAAATAAGACATACCTTTTGAACCAATGGATAGATCTAATGTATCTGAGCACTGTAGACCTTCCTGGGAGCTTGATCTCAGAATCTAGAACCTCTGCATCTTCATCTTCTAAAGTTTCCATGGCTTTACCAACATGTACGCACCCTAATACATTGTCATCCCACGTACGACTTAGAAATTAGGAATTTTTTGTATTCGTTGTAATTCTGAAACTTTCTCCGTCAACCCTTCGTACTACCTCAGACTTTCGCAACTTCAGATGTATCAATGAGTACTTACAATAAACCTTACACAACAAAATATATTCAATGTGTTCAAGTGTGATTAAATGAGAGAGCCTTGCCTCTTATTTATACTTTCATGTAGCATTCCACTTTGCTTATTTTAGGGAGTTCTCCATTAAATTTATTATTTATAATTTCTTTTGCAAACACTTTGACTTTTATGGGCTTCTAGATGACTCACGAGGGTTCTCCAACTTCACATGGCCATAACTCTCTAACCGTGAGGATTTATGTGACGATACACATACCACTGGAAATGGCATGTCCATCTGGAATAGTCTTACCTACAAATACCTCAGAACTCATACCATTATCCATCAAATAAACTTGGGTCCATTACCCAAACCATTGTGCTACCAAAATTCGCTACCAGACTTTCTTCAAGGGTTGACATCAATGACAACCAACCCAATTAATCAACACTATACTTGTCAACATATCAACATGTATAAATGTAGGTATGGTAACATTCCTAACTACATATGTTGATCTAGCCACATTTACAAAATGACGTAGAACCAAACATAAATTATAATGAGATTATTTTCTTAAAAAACTTAATTTTGATGTGTAAACATCAAAAGAACGTCCTATAAGTGTCATTTTTTACCCCAAATGTAGTAGTGGGTCAAGAATTTTGGAATGCGTCTCTACTAGAACAGTTGCTCAGAAGGAAAGGTATTAATTTGATATAAACTATTGGCTCATAACATTTAGTATATTCTTTCTACTTTCTCTTATTACTTTGCCTTCTACAACTTATAATTGCCACTAAGGGAGACAATACGATACTTACCCCTGAATGGAAAGTAAAATTATCAAATAAAATACAGTAAACATAAATATATGGAATTTATATCAAATGCATAACACGATCTATCTAATATGTAATTGCATTGAAAAATTTAAACCCTAATCTATTAAAAAAAAAAGATTTGAATTGTTTAAACATTTGAAGCAATTATAACTATCACTAGTAACTGAGACTTCCTTTCTAACAAGGAAGCATAGTATACGTTATTTCTTTATGTATACACATCTCAAAAAAATGTGAATTCTAAGTAACCCATTAAACATAGCATAAGTTATTTCTTTATGTATAGAAATCTCATAAAAAAGTGAATTCTAAGGAACTCATTTAAGTGTTAATGAGAAAGGGGTAAAGTAAAATTGCATGCACGAAGTCATCAAACTATGTAGCAATGACCATCTTAGTGATTTTGAGAAAATCTTCGTTGATATTTCTTTTTGCATGTCTATCTTAAAGACTTGGTGTACTTGGAGGATTCACCATTAAATCAAATTGCTTAGGGATTCAATACTTAGAGTGCACAAAGGTTATAACGAAGAATGAGAGGAATATCTCTTTGCAGTTATGATCCTCCACCTCATAGAAAACCACATGCTTCGCACATCATTTTTGGAGAAAGGTTGAGTAATAGTTCACACACATTCAAAGAATTTCGATTACAATATCCCCCTCACCGAGAATAATAAGGCCATTTAATAAAATAGTAGCACGTGATTAATAGTTTTGTAGACATAATAATGATAAATATTATAATATATTGGTGGTGAATATGAAAGTTAGGTTAATTTCTATTTTTGGTATCTTAAATAATTTAAATTTATTCCATATTCCAAAGGTTAAAAGGAATGTTATTTTTCAACATTTTTTTCATTAACACCTACTCAATTGCCTCATATTAATTTAATTTTTTTTTTCTACAAAAAATTTCGCTTTATATTCATATTGAAAATATAAACTGTTCATTACAAGATATCATCAACTGAGAGGGCCCTAATACAACCAAGGTGGATAAAGAAAGTCTTGTAAAGACTATCAACCAACAAGCCAAATTCCAAAACAACAACCCAACCTAGCTTGGATCTCCAATCCAAGACAACCAATAGGCCCAGAAGACTCCCCACTTCGCCTAATAGTCTACCAAAAAAGGCTCCCAAAAATACAGATAGCATAGATTAGAAAAATTCTAAATACATATGAGGACCTTCATGGTCCCCAACACATTGATAGTAACCAATTTTCCCAGGAGGCTGAAGAAGCGTCTGCTTAGATAATGTATCTGATGTTGTATTATCTTCACGGTAAACATGTTGAAAGGAAATAGAATGAAATTTTTTTATAAGATCAAGGATTTTGTCCTTCCAACACTCCAAATTAAAAACCTGAAGGTGTCCCTTGCCTTGAAGCTAGTCGATGACAATCTTAGAGTTGCCTTGTACAAAAATCTCTGAAATATCCAACCGGACAACAAGTGTGAGAAGAGCCCACACTCCTAGTAACTCTGCTCTGGTGTTTGTCCCCAGACCACAATTGAAATACCATTTAAATATTTTGTATTCGGTGATCCTGATAATCCCTCTCGCACCACTATTCATCCATTATGACACATCTGCCCCATTGAACCATCCATGGGATTCCCTTGCCACATGACCCATAATCGACCTCCTTGGCTTCTTAAATTTTGTAGATGATTTATAGTCTCCCATTACAGATAAAAATAGATAGGCCACCTTATGGATCGATGACGATCCTTTCTCAAATAAAGCATGATTCCTTTCTAACCAGATATTCAAACAAATGTAGGCCAAAAGGGATGGGTAGCAAGTATTGAGGTGTTTCTAGTTTTTAAAACAGTCTGAAATGGGGCAGCCAGTCCACCAACCTGAGAGTTTTAAGGCATGAAGTACTCTTTCCCAAACAATGCTCGTGAATAAACAATCAACAAATAAGTGGAAGTTAGTTTCTAAGTTTTTCTTGCATAAGGAGCAATATCTCACGCCTTCAAATACTCTTTGTCGCAAGTTATCCCACAAGAGTAATTTGTTTTCCACTAAAATCCAAATAAAAAGTTTTAGTTTTAATGGACAGTCCCAGGTCCAGAGTAATTTTCTCCACCCACCGATCAGAAAAGCATGTTTCTTTTCTTCAATGGCCTCATAGGAATTTTTGACTCTGATCTTGCCCAAGCAGTCTCCTCCGAACCATTTCAATTCATCTAGCCTCTGTAATAACTGTATTCCACAACTAATGAGTGCCTTTCAGTAACCTTGCCATTTAGCTGTGAGTGCCCCTCCTAAATCCAAATCAGTGCTTGTGATCCAATTGACACCAATCAGACCCTGTCGTGGCATTCTGTAGGCCTGAAATAGAAAATATATACCATGTTGATTAAGTATCTCAATCAATTCATCCGACAAGAAAGACGATACTCCCATCCCAAGGATCTGATCTTTCCCAATGACTATCGAGGAACCCGAACCCAGGTACCAAGTAAGCCAATGCAATAATATGTGCAAGGATTTGTGGAGATATTTCCAAGTCTGGGATCCCAAGGTTCCAAAGACTGGGACTCTCCTAAGCTAGCGCTCAACATAGATAGAGGGAAAATATTTTGTTTTAATAACTCAGTGCCAAAGTTCGTTCACCATTAGATCCCGCCAGAGTGTGTTCGCTGCCATGGCGCAATTGAAGCTGAAAAGGTTCCTCAACCCCCACCCCCTGTATCTCTTTGGGCGAACTATGTGTTTCCAACTACACATATGGAAACCATTTTTCTTTTTCTTCCCATTCCAAAGGAAGTCACAGAAAATCTGACGAATTCTACGGAGGATCGATGCTAGAATATTTGCTAAGGCCAGCCAATAGATCGGATGGATTTCTAAGACCATCTTGGCTAGAACAAGTCGACCACCCAAAGTCAACCAATTATTGCAACAATGATTTGTTCTATATCCATATTTCATTAGCAACCAATTCCAATCCTGTGCTCTAAACCTGTCATCTTTCAAAATATAGCCAAGATATTTAAACCCGTTAGCAAGATTATTAATAGTAAAATTGAAAGCAATTTTTATGGAATCCAAGAGTGGTTGTTGCACTCCATACTGATAGAATGAATATTTCTGAGGGTTGATCAGTAATCCAGTTGCACTGCATAAAGTAGCCAATAGTTTTTTAATCTCCAACCATTCAGTAATGGAGGCTTTGTTCATAATGAGGATATCATCAACAAATAGGAGGTGAATAATCCGAATGAGCCAGAAACTTTGATGCCTGACACCGATCCTTCACCTTGAATTTTTTTGATATCTAAGCTCAGGCCTTCCATAACTAAAGTAAAAAGTAAAGGTGATAACGGGCATCCTTGTATGAGACCCCTGCCGCTATTGAAGAAGTTAGTTGGTTCACCATTTATGAGAATTGCATAAGTAGCTATAGTAATGCATCCCATAATCCATTTGGTTGTTTGTAGCCCAAATCCACATTGAAGAAGAAATAATCTGAGGTAATCCCAACTTATGCAATCATAATATTTCTTAAGATCAATTTTGAGGATCATAGCTTGTAACTTTTTCTCTCTGATGTTGTGAATACACTCCTGCAAAGTTCCTATAGCATCAATGATTTTCCTACCTTTTAAAAAAACAAATTGTTCTTTTGAGATAGTGCACAACAAGATAGGTTTGATGCGATTAGAAATAATTTTAGTAATAATCTTATAGAAAATATTGCAAAGTGAAATCGGTCGAAAGTCACCAAAGGAGGCCGACCCATTAACCTTGGGAATACATGCTATAAAAGTCGAATTGATGGATCTGTTCACCGTGCCAGCTAATCAAGATTCTTCGACAACCTCCACTAAGTCTCCAACAAGAAAATCAAAGAAGTGCAAGTAGAACTCCACTTTCCATCCATCTGGACCAGGACTCTTAGATTCTTGGTGAAACCCCCCAGAACCTCCAATATTTCTTCCTTCATGCATAGATTTTCTAGCAGTTGAGCTTCCTCCTCTGTGGTCAATCTTGGATAAAGGTGAACTGAAGCTATCTAGTCCACAATCAAATTATTTGATTCTTTATAAAAAGTGTTGAAATGTCTCAAGGATTCTTTCTTTATGGCCTCCTGCCTTGTATGAAAATGAGCAGTCTCATTCTTAACTTCCCAAAGGTGTTTTTTATTCCTCCCAAAACTTGCAAACCGATGGAAATATTTAGTGTTCTTGTCCTCCGATAGAATCCAAGTTTCCCTACTCTTTTGTCGCCATAGTTCCTCCTCGGCCTGCAACAATCTTTTTCTATCTGACTCAAGAGCTAACAAATGAGGACCAAGTTTTGTAAGAGAATGGTGCATTAGACTCGCATTTATGAGCGATGCAATCTCTTACTCAATGTTATCAAGTAGTTGAAGATCACTTTTCTTTTTAACAACACTCCACTTCTTAACTCTGGCTTTTAATCTACAGAGTTTTCCAGCCAATATTAATTGCACCCCTTCTCCAAATGTATTATGTCGAGAGCTCCACTCTTCTCTAACAATTTTATTGAAGTTATCATCCTTCAACAGTACCAGGTTAAATTTAAAAGAATAAGAAACTGGATTAATGTCATAGTCCAACTAAAAAAATCATCGTGGTGTGATCCAAAATATAGGGGAGCTCTACCCAAGATCTAAAATAGGTAGATTCATTTAGAAAAGTTGCAGATGCATAAACTCTATCCAGTATTTTTTGAATTCCCTCTGTCCCAAGTCTACCATTGAGCCAAGTTGGCACAAACGCAAAGGGTTTAACATCCACTAAGTGATGAGTGGAGAAAAGATCTCTAAAAAATGTCGTCTATGAGTCAATTAAGGCCTTCTCCCCCAAAATTTCATCAACACCAGTGGATAAGTTTAAATCACCCATAAGTAGGAGGTTATTTCGATCCAATAATCCCTTTGCTTCTAGAAGCTCCCAAAATTTTCTGCGACCAGAGCACAATCAATACACATTAATCAAACTTACCCTTATTTTATCCGATAAGTGAACACCTGTTAATAAAATTCCACCTGCACATAGAAACGGTAAGAGATCAAGAGTGGTCAGATTCCAATCCACCAGAAGTCCTCCCAACTTCCCCACTGAGCTAACAACACTAAACATCCAGGAAGGACATAAAGGAAGCAAAAATTTCCTAGCCTTTTCTTCATCGACAAGGGTATCCTGTAGAAAAATTACATCTAGTTTAATGATGGAAAGTAATTTGTACATAGAGGGAAAATTTAAGGGGCTTCCCACCCCTTTGATATTCAAAGTGAGGAGGATCATGATTTATCCCTGGCCAGAGATTTCATGCCTCTAAGCACCCCCAAATCCTGAGAAGAAGAAGAAGGTTATTCAATAGTTGAAAGCATTTGCTCTTGTTTCTTACGAGCACTCCTAGTTTTGAGAGGTGATAATTTGGATCCCAAACCCCTCGACCATGCTATATTATTTCCCTGGGCCACCCTCCTAGAGTTCAGTTCGCCCCTTATGTCACAATCCAGATTTTCAATAAGTTTCGATCCCCAAAAGATTTGTAATGGTGTGGGGCTAGACGTCTCTCGCAGAGATGGAATGAGAGTATCTACCATTGGGTCTAATAACTATTTCAAATTGGGGAGAGAAACAGGGGGTTCCGAAGTAAAAGACGTCTCCGAAAACGGGAGAGGAGAAGACCTAGTGGACTGTGGGAAGTTAACCCGAGTGGGAGGTAGCGAAGAGGTAAGTGGAATAGAGGGTTCTAAGGTAGTATTCGTTTGGGGTATGTGAGTCCTGGCTTCACCAGAAGAATGAGTCACTGTATCGACTACAGTTCCCAAATCATCCAAAAAAACACTCGAACCACTGTGTAACTTAACATAATTCACCAAAAAGTCTCGTTCCCACAACAAAAGATTAGTAAAAAAGTTTGGACAGTAGTATATTAGCTTACCTAATAGTGAGTCATAGTTGCCTTCCTGAATATCAACTGAGCTTAAGTCCTCAAATCCGCCCAAATCTCCCGACCCCTCCTTCTCTTCATCAATATAAGGTAAATATTTTGAGCCAAGATCCAAATGTTTCTCCACATCTGGAATCCCACTCCCAACATGGAAATCCTTTCTTAGGTGTCCTGTCCATCTACAAGAGGTGCAGCATAAGGGAATACCAATATAGTCTAGACGCTACTCCATCACAAGTCCACACCATTCTAGTTCAATGATATCCATCAAGCCTGCATGTAGATCCACTTCAACTAAAACCTGATCCAGATGCTTATCCGATGAGAGGAGACAAGCCTCATCAATCTTCAGGAAGCAACCCAACATGTTTCCTATGGCCATCAGAGCCGCTCTGTTCCAAAGGTTTAAAGGAAAACCTGGTAAAAGTACCCAGACATGACTGTGGCTGAAATAATCGGTTGATGGGTCGAACCCAGTTCGCCACCTTTTCAACATTATACTACCCCCTTCGTAATCCTAAAAAATAGACAGGATAACCTCTGCATCCTCTGGAATCTTGAATAACATGTTGAACTAGCCGCAAGGAAATGTCAAGTAAGTCGACACATATCCTATGATAGGGTTCCAAACCTCCTTCATCCAGTCTGTAAATGATAAGATACATTTAGATTTATACACAAATATACCCACTAAAGAACAAAGTGAGAGATGGCAAGTCTCTTCAAGACCCACATCCATACCTATGACAAGGCGACGATGTTCCTTCTTGGGATTCCAAGCTCTAGTGGTGTTCCTATGGCGTAAGGCCTTATGACTCTCAGAGCTTCGCAAATAAATCTTCGGAGTAGTATCAGTCAAAGACCTACTATTCAACCTTTTGTTAATGGTAAATGGCTTCAGAAGACTAATGTCAAAGATCATAACACCAAGTGAACAATGAAGTTTCACATTCGCCTCAGCATCGAACTGTTTCAGAACCTCCTCAAGATTATGTTTGACTAACCCGAAATGAGTATCCTTTGTGCAACTCTGTTGAGTTAACACGGGAAGTGTTTTTACCGATGGTAATAAATGGTCTAATAACTTCCTCTCACCAGTCTTAGCTTTACACATTTCATCCACAGAGTTGAAGAGACCCTCATGGTCCCAATCATCCTCGTCTGAAGCGCCCATCAATGAGATGGTCTCATGAGACATACCTAGGAGAATGCCACCTTATCTAAAAGTCAGTCAATTCAGAAGACTGTCGAAAAACTTACCGTGGGTCCCTACCTCCAAATCTTAGCAAAACCGATGTTTATTAATGCTAAATTAAAGGAAGTCATCATACCACTTAGTTAAACCTGAAGAAGTTGCTAGTTACCAAGAATAGTGGACCCCTCAAATAGTATGACCAAGAAAAGACTCCAATAGTCTGAAAAAACAATAGTTAAAAAGAGAAAACTGCCTAGTCTTATGTCTCCCTCCCAAGTACTCCAAGTAAGTATGGTCAAATGTATCCTATAACTGAAGAACCAATTTCTAAATATGTCAGTCGGCCATAGAAACTGCACACTAGGTTTAAGATGCTACTAAAAATAGTTTCTCACTCCCTTATGAGATTCCACTTCTCATCCATCACATTTATCTATAATTTCACTCAACACTTTTCTCAAGTAATGAGGTGATTGTAGAGAGATGTGTTAAACCTAAGGAAAGGTGAGATCAATTAAGTCTTTATCAAAAGGAAAAATACTATTACATGGGTATAATTCTATATATAATTTTACAAGTATTTAGTACATTATTCATTAAATGACATTTTGTAACAAAATTTTCATAAAGGGTAGATACGTAAATAACATTTCAACATTTGATGAGATGGTGATGGTAATGATAAGTAATATTGCAAACTATATAAGGAAATCAACTAAAATCCAAGTAAGTGTTTGATCCACACAAAACAATGTTTGTGGCCATTTTGTAAGTTATCGTGCAAAGTTGATATTGTTAAACGATTGTAATTATATCTTATACTAGTTTAGATCAATTAAATGTTTGATTGTAGAGAGACATGTTAAACCTAAGGAAAGGTGAGATTAATTAGGTCTTTACCAAAATGAAAAATATTACAGGGGCATAATTCTATATATATATTTACAAGTACTTAGTACATCATTCATTAAATGACATTTTGTAACAACATTCTCATAAAGGATAGATACGTAAATAAAATTTCAACATTTGATGAGATGGTGATAGTAATGGTAAGTAATATTCCAAACTAGATAAGGAAATCAACTAAAATCCAAGTAAGTGTTTGATTTGCACAAAAAAATGTTTATGGCCATTTTGTAAGTTCTCCTGCAAAGTTGATATTGTGAAACAAGTGTAATTAAACCTTATACTAGTTTAGATTAATTAAATGTTTTTTTTAGTTTAGGTCTACAAACCCAAATGTTTTTATTTTAATTATAATTGGAGGATTTATATCAATAAAGGCTGCAACAAAGCTCGCAATAAGAAAGTATATCAAAAGAAGTGTTGTTCGTTAGATTACAGACCAAAAGGAGAGTGATATCCAACATGAAACTAAGTCCCTCAAAGTACTTTAGATATATTTTTCACCTTTCAAAATGACATGTGTAAATTCTACAAAATATGCCCAGAAACTTAAAAACTTTAAAAAACATATCACAAAATATCTAAGGTGGAAAAACATTTGATGACTTCATCAGTAAGCACTAGTCAGGTTGCATGTTTCCTTTGTTGGAGTTGCCTTTATTATTGCTTGATGGCTTGGAGTTTTTTCTCTTAGATACTCAAGATTTGAAGGTGAAGGGAGGGCCAAAGATCCAACTCTATTCTATCTCTTGTTGACAAGTTGAACAACTACCCGACAAAGATCACCCAATTCAACTTCAAGGACTGAAATATGGTTCTTTTGTTGCAATAGTATACCCATAATGACTTCCTTATAGGGACTAATATTATAACCATTTTCCAATTGTTATTCATGGATAAAATGAATTGAGTTATCAAGTCTGACCAGGGTCTCCTTGTGCCAATTAAGATCCCACCTTGTGTCCTAGATCTCCTTGTAATCTATTAAAATTATGCGCTAGAATTGGACACTGAATAGAATAAATAAATCCAAGATAGAGAGGTCATAAAAACTACGAGTCTAGGGGCATTGGAGTGACCCAAAGAAAGTACAGGGTCGCCCCTGACTAGAAAAAAAAAGAAGAAGAAAAAGAACAAACAATGTAACATAATCAACCCCCTAAGTAGCTTTAGGGAGGTGGGGTATTCAAAATTTTCCCTCTTAAAACACAATTCTAAGGTCACCTTTGAGCTTACAGGGGCATTCTACTCATTGAGATATTTCCAACGACTGTAATCTTTCTCAATTTCGAGCTACAAGAACAAAATTATGGTCTCTTGAAGTTTCTTAGGAACTTTCTCTCTCTCATGCCACATCATCATTAGTACAACCCACGTGGCACCACACATGCCACTTGTCATGGAATTATACGGTTATATCTTCATGTCACATTTTACGAGGCATTTATCCCTCTTTATTGGCTTATCACAACTTGGAAAAAATTCTCCCATGCACTGTATCACATCTCCAATAAAATTCTCATTGCACTCAAAATTTTTAGTTCATGCTACGTATCGCACTGGAGAAAATTTTCTCCCTTGATATAAAGCTCTATTTCTCTCCTTTTTCTCTTTTTATCGCATCTTCAAAGAATCTTAACCTGTGATGTATAACATTTGGAAAAAACTTCCTCCAATGTGTCATTTTTCATTCCTCCCAAACTTCTTATCGCACCCTGAAGATTCATCGACTTGCAACATGTCACATCAAGGAATTTTTTCTTCCTTGCAACAACGTCCCCTCCTCCTTTATCACATTCCCTAAAATATTGGTCCTTGTGAAATATCACAAGACTTGCACTATGTTGCACCTTTAGAAACTTTTCCCCTGTGGGAAATCCTTCTATTGCTCTTATCGCAACTTTATGAACTTTCATGTTGGGCCCAAAAAATCCTTCCTTTGCACCATGTCACAACTTGGAAGATTTTCTTCCATGCAAAAAGGTTATTCCCTTCTCCTTTTCGTGCCATACAAATATTTCTTCCTTCGTGACATATCGTAAGATAGTTATATTTCTTGTGATACATCACATCTATGAAATTTTTCTTTTGATGGGAAAATATTATTTCCTCTGTGCTCTCTTCCCTTCATCCTTCACCTTCACTTATAGCCTTGTTTTACGCACCCAAAAAGTTTTTGGGTGTGATACACCACACCACACAAAATTTTCCCCGCTTGCAACAAACCAAAACCTTATAGTCTCTGCCTTTATCGAATGAAATTTATTTTCATGTGATACAACTATATCACATGAATTTTATTTTCATGCAATATTCCCAGTATCGCATGAAAATAAACTTTATGTGATACACAAAAAATTGCCATTTTTTTCCATTAAAACTTCTTTAATTTTTTTCTTGCAAAACAAAGTTTTCCCAAGGGCCCAAACACTTCCTTGAGGCTCTCCTGTGGCTTCTATAAGGCATCAATGATTCATGCCTTATATCTACTCATACTCAAAACTTAGGAGGAAAAAGATGCTAAGTTCCTACTAAGGAGGTTGGACTCAATAAAGATGGCTATAATGCCAAGAATTCAAAATTATAAGCATAGGTGAGTGCCCTTCATAGGATGTACTAGAAGCCTTCCCATATAGAAATATTCTAGGGTTTGAATGATTTATCCCTTTTCCAATACAACACTCAACTTTCCTTTTTCAGGAAGTACACACACACACACACACAAGGGGGGGCATATATGGGGTTAAATGTATATGATATGACCCCAAGTGGGGGAATATATGGGTTAAATGTACATGTAATGTGTAAATGTATATGTAATAGGGTTGGCATAATAATAAATGGGACACATGTGAAATGTGTGAATATGTATATATAGAGATCATGTATTCATTATTGAGGGAAATGTGAATGGTGATGTACAAATGTATTTGGTTATTTGGAGGAGGTTATCCTATTATTTAAGGATTTATTGTGTAACTTATATTCCTTATATATATTGGAGTTGTTCTCCATGCTCACATTAGCATACATGGTCTGCATGTTTGATTTATTGTGATAGTCTAAGAATTTAGATCATAACATTTGTTATTAGAACATCGATCCTAGGGTTTTGTTGCTCCAATCGAGTCATCTTGGAATTTTTGCTATAAAGTTTTTTCTCCAAAGTTCCAGACTATGAAATTTTCAAATTACTAAGAAAAATAACAAAGTATGAATGGTAAAAATTTCAGATTCTAGGTCAATTTACTTTCTGAGATACAACCTGTGGAAGTTAGGGATTTTTACTATCCCTGAAATCAGTCTCAAACAATTCATTTTTGGAATTTCTCTATAAACTTTTTTTGGTGATGTTTCAAAATGTGAAAGTTTCATGTGTTTGAGGAAACATATTGAAGTACCATTGATATAAATTTGGGGTTCTAATATGCTATAATTACTGAAATAAAGACTAGAAATCAAGGTTTTTTTATTAACCCTAAACTTGTCTCAAATAGGTCTTTTGGGTGAAACAATCATATCTTCTTTAGTAAAGATATGAAATTAGTGAAATCAGTTGCATTAGAAATAATATATTCCATAGTTTTTTGGGTAAAAGTTTCATAATCAAATCATTGAAATGGGATGTGTGGGATTCTGTACAAATTCACTTTTTAGAAAAGGCCAAAAATAAACAAGTTTTGGGAAAGTTACTATAACTTTCACTTGGCACATCAAATTTTTGTCAGACCCATGACATTGTAGAGAAGAAACACTAGATTACTATAGGATGAAATTTCAGCTTAATAAGGGCCAAAATTCTAGAGTTACATCAGAAGGAAGGTCGACCAGAAGGACATACTCCAATTTAGGGTTTGAAAGGTATGTTCACTTAAAACTATCATAAATTTTGATTGGGATGTCATATTGAGCTGATTAAAAATCCATTGGAAAGAGAAAACATGAGATATTATATTTGGAAAAGGATAATGAACATATTGGATCATTACTACTAATATATTTTAGTTGTATTTAAGAGTTTTAATTAGACCTCACTTAAGAATCAATGACATAACCTCAATTTACAGGAGATAAAGATAAAGATAAAATTGATCATATGGAATGGTTGAGGTTGGTAAAGGAATATGGTATGACTCCTTCAAGGGAAAGAAAATTCTTTTTTGGTGAATATTGGAAGTGGTGGATGAGTATTGATAAGGATAATAAATGGAACATGACATGGGAAGAATTTGAAAAACTTTTCTCAGATAAATGGATTAGAGATACAAAAATGGAGGAAATGTATAGAATTCAAGATGAGTTAAAAGAAGAAAAAGAAGAGATCAATAAGGGTGATGATCTATATAATATGAAAGACGTTAATAAAACACTCATTAAGGAGGTTTTGACGCTTGAATCCATTAGGACCGAAAAGACAACCTCACAGGGATAGAGGTGGTACTCCTCTTTATTTCAATATTTTCTTGGAATTATAGATTTTCAGAATAATGTAGGACTCTGAAAAAGTCATATGTGATGTTCAAAGGAAGATAAATATTGTAGTAAAACAATTTTTTTTGGTTTTCAAAAAAGAAGTCCCTGAGAGAAAATCAGGAACCACATACATCATATATTTGAAAAAGACAAATAAAATTTCCTCACTTCCATCATAGTTAAACTAAAGATTTCTGATCACATAAAATAAAAGAGGATGGTCTGCATGCATAAGAGAAATTTATTAGAGTAAACACATGGGGAGCTCAAATACAGATAATGATAGATCAATCTCAAATAATTTATACTCAAAACTCAGAGTTACAAAGTACAATAAAAAATGATCCCGAAATAGTTCTCTTGGGATTTCTAAAAAATATATAGTTTGTTACAAAGCCTTGAAATTTAAATGTGTTTGGCGTTAGGACTAGGTTTGTGGCTCCCACAGACCATAAAGAAAATACGAAAAATAAGTAAGTTGTAGAAGGATGATGGTGGGTGACGACAGAGTAGCAAGACTTGGAAAGAAGACATGGAGAAGTTATCATATTTCGGTTAAACCTTTCTAGTCAAAGAAGTGGAGTAACTGGATGAAAGAACTGATAAAGAACACAATATGTGATCAACATAAAATTACTATGATGGTATATCTCAATTTTACTTGCTTTCTTCTGCTCTTTTATTGTCTTCATTGATAGTTACAAGAACCGTCTTAATTGTTTCTTTCCATTCTCTGGTTAATTTGTCAATTGCCTTTTTGAACCAATCTTCATTGTAGTTTTTCATTGGTGCGTCATTTATTTCATGCATGATTTTAATGTTGAATAATTCACCTTCCAAGTCTCTTAAGTGAAGACAAATACCATGTACTGCTTCCTCAGTATCTTGATTTTTTATGGAATAATCAACTAGCTAATTGTCTATTTCTTCTTCATTATATTCAAGTATGCTATACAAATTTTCAGCTGATAACCCCTTAAATATCTCAACTTGTTCATCAAATTGTTGCTTCCTTAGAAACATTGAGTTGAGAATTAATTTAGGTTCTTGTACCTCGTTAGTAAATCCTGCTAGATCTATCTCCATGAGCCTTTTGAACATTTCTTCTCTTTTTAGTATGGCTTCATTGCATGCTTGAACAATGTTACTCTAATTTTTAACATTTTCCTTATAGTAAGCATTTAGATGTTTTACTCGACTTGGAGAAGGCAGATCCTCCTCTCTTCTTCTCAATTCTGTCATGTTTGAGATTTCAATTCCAAATGGTAAGACACCATCAATGTAAAAAAATTATTCGTTCTTCAAATCAACTTGCAGATATTCATGAAAAGCATGTGCCCTTGAGCCAAAAGAAACAATATTTTTTGATACTTCCCATGCTTCTGTTATTAGTGAAATTATATTCTTAATATTATTTTGTACATAAATCTGGACCGCTATGAGTAGACTTGAATATCCTTTCAACTTAATGGTGGGTGTGGTTGGTTTGACCGTTGACAAAGGACTTTCCAGGATTGGAAGAGGCATTAAGGCATTTTACAATTCTTTGATCCTTTCTTTTAACTTAGTGTTTTCTTCTTCCTGAACATCAATAGAATCATCAAGAGCATACTCAATTACTCTGTGAATTTTAGAGATTTGGGGCGGCTGTATGTCTTTCAGGTCAACCTTTCCCTTCTTATTTTTCTGATCACCTCTTTCTACAATCAATTTTTTAGATTCCTTATAAAAAACAACACTTTGGAAAGTAAGTGACTCTTCTTCACTGAAGGTCTCATTTGAAATGATCTCTAATGATGAATTTTGTTGAGCCATATTTCCCAGTTGATCAATTGTGGGAAATATTTTCTTAATATCTACCTCAAGCTCCATGTCTTTGAGAGAAAATATATTGATGTCGTTTTCTATAAGGTTGTCTTCTTCCTCTTTTTTCTCGCAGGGAGCTTATGTGAGCTCTCTATTTTTCCAAAGGGGGAATTATTCTCTCATTCGCCTCTTGAACTATTGTTGGCAATATTTCTAACTTGGTGAGCCGTTGGAGTATTGCTCCAAGATGTGGTATTTTTGGGAGTAACAACTGGAGACTAGGCGCTCCTTTCATTGGGACCCTTTCCTTTTTGCTTATAAAACTCATTAGCACTAAGTATTGTTTCTAAGTCACCAACATTGTGTACCAGAGCACTTTGACTGTTATCTTATTCTTCATTTAAGATAGTATGGATGAACGAGTTACCGAATCCTACTGACAACATATCTTCCACAAATATTTTATTAGGATCAAACCCCTTTATCCTTTCAACATACTTTAAATTTACATTGTTGAAATGATTTAAAAACTCGTTCATTTTATTTATGTTCCTGAATATGAAATCTCCAATCTTCCATGGCAAGGGGATGAATTAGTTTTTCCTTTTTTCATGGAAAAAATGTAGCCATAAGTTGTATTGCCTTTCCACCTCTGTAATGAATAGTTTTTCAGATACATGATACAAGAGAAAGGAAGGATTTTCTTTGGAACATAATATCCTTATGACACTGTGATTATCCATTTGTTTAATCATTCCTTTTTTCTCTAGAAATTCGTTATCATGGTCAAATATCCTTGAAATATTATCGCCCAACAACAACCTCTTGAATATTGAGACAAAATCATTATAGATTTCATACAAATAAAAAGGGGTCTTATGTCTCCATAACGCCTGATACGAGAAAGTAACTGGATCTGTTTCACGATTCACCCTCTTACTTATGGTCAATTTTGGGAATTGACAACAATACACTCTAGCGAATATCAAATAGGATTCCATAAATATTTTTTATCCTTTTTGTAGTGCGTTAACTAGGACGAGATTTCGATAGAAATCAATTTTCCCCAGTAAAATATGGCATGTTCTTTAGTGTAAAATGTAAAATATATATAATCATGCGAGAAATGGTAGAAGTTCTTTCCAGACCTGTAAACCTAGTAAAAAACCATGTTATTTCTAAAAAGGGGTTTTTAAAAGAGCCGACCTAGATCATGGTTATGTATTCTAGAATAGACGCAGGATTATCCAAATATTCAAGCAGGAGGTCAAGGCCATTGAAATACTTGTGGTGAAAGAAAAATCAGAGAATGACCTTGGAGTTTTATAATCCTCTAGCTTGGCATGTACTTCTCCATGCACCATGAAACACATTATTTACAGTCAAATACCTCAGGAACACAACCTGCACGAGAAATTCCATATGCCCAGATTACGCCTCTATGTGCAGGAGGAGAGGATTAATATGAATATGCTCTGGAAAACTAAAAGTTATGGTCTTCACGAGAAAATATATCTAAAGTATCACCATGGAAATGTTGTCTAGATGTTGGTACCATAGGTTGAGGAGAGTATTATTTCAGCTAGATAATAACTTGAAATGAATATTTTCAGAGAGATGGTGATAATATAACCTTTGGAAAATAACGTTTTAATGCAATTTAATGAGAAATCTCCTCGAGCCCTTCACAATTAATGACGATATTTTCAGATCTTGCATGATCAGTTATTAGCATTAAACCATACTTACTACATATTTGGAAAAGCACGAAGATGGTGGGGACGAACAAGAGCAATTTTGATTATGGAACTTTTCATGAACCTGCCAACCCAGGAACTCGTGAACCTGCGATTATGGATGATAAAAAATAAGCTAAGTGTTGAAAAGAGGTTGGTCGGACTTGTATGGAGGAGAAATGAAATACTTAGTGGCTCGATACCCGTGAAAAATCTGATGGTCATAATGTAGATCAATAAATTTTGGGTGCAAAGTGGAGATCATGGAACTTGGATGATGAAATCTTGAATCCGCGAACCCGCAAAGTTGGAAGAATGAATAATTATAATGTAACAAGGAGGTCGGTCAGACTCATGAAATAGGAAAGTGGATGGAAATTAAGTCCTTCCTACCCGTGAACCCGTCAATTTTTGAAATATGACTAAGTATGGTAACTAGAAAGGGATAGAAGAAGGGAAAAAGGAAAATGGGAAACAAGGGTAGGTATAGAAGAGGGAAAAGAAATAGAAAAAAGAAGTTGGGAAAATAGAAAGGGAAAAGAAATTTCAGAATAAGGAATTGGTCTCAACAACTGGCTCCAACTGTGGGATGATAACGCCCTATGGGTTGTCAATAATCCATAATATTTATGACCAGGAGATTCCATCCATTGGGATATGGAGTCGAAGGTAATAATATACAAACTGAATAAATACAAATGAAAAATTATGTAAAGGGAAATGAGAAAATTTCAAGTGAATAAACCTTTCAAATGTTTCCCATTAACAGGCAACATTAATATTTTACCCTTCATGTCTTTGAGCATATAAGAATTAAAACCCAAGATCTTTTCGATGATGTATGGTCCAATCCAGAGTGCTTCGAATTTTGTGTGCATCAATGGTTTCTCCTTATATTTGTTCCAGAGTAACACCAATTTTCCCTTCTGAAAATTCTTTACGGTTGCATTCTGGTCAAAATATATTTTGACACTCTGTTGTCTCTGAGAAATTCTATTCAGGGATTTACTTTGTTCTTCCTCCAATTTCAATAACTGATTGATCCTCTTTTGCACATGTGAACTGTCTTCTGCGTCTTCTATATTGACTACAAAAGTCAAGGCGTTGAGCTCGAGTCTAATCGACATTTTTTCTTCTTTCCCATAAACCAATGTATACAGAGACATCCCAGTGTTGTCTTTCATAGTCGTCCTTCTTGCCCACAATGGATCAGTCAACTTTAAATGCCAATTCCTTTTGTTCTTGTAAACAATTTTATTCAATATCTAAATGAGAGTATTATTAGTGGATTCTGCAATACCATTCTCTTGTGGATAATAGTTTGATGATTTCCCCATAAAAATTCCATATTCTCCACAAAATTCTATATATTTTGAGCCAATGAAAATCAAACCATTATCAATGATGAATTTGTATGGGACGTCGAATATTGACAAAATATTATATTTGAGAAACTTAATAAACTCTTCAGAATCAACCCTTTTTAATGCCACTGCTTTTGGCCACTTTGTAAAATAATCTATAGCTGTGAGAATATATATATGTCCCTTTATTGATTTTGGGTTTATTGGCCCAACAACATCGATTCCCCATTGGGAAAATGGTTATTCTACAGATATAGGTTGTAATGGCATTGCAAACTTTTTCATTTTCACTTAAAATTGTTGACAAGATTCACACTTCCTTATTGTAGCATATGATTCTTTAAAAATTGATGGCCAATAAAACCAAGCTCTTACTATCTTATGGGCGGTGGTGGTAGGTGAAAAATGTCCACCACATATTCCTTCATGGAATTCTCTCATTAATTCTTGATCTTTATTTTCTTCAACATATCTCAACAATATTCCATCATAGTTCCTTCTAAACAATATATCAACAATCAACACATATTTATTTGACTTCATCTTCAATGTTATTTGCTCTTTAGGGTTCATGGTGACTGGAAATTGTCTATACCTCAAGTAGAATAAAATATCTCTATACCATTATGAATATACCATGGGTTCTCCCACTGAGATTGAAAACATTCCATCCAAAGAATCACTATTTGTGATGAGCGTACATAAACCTTGTCCTCTGACTTCCTTTAAAGGTTTAATTTCAATATCATATTCTTGAATCTTCACCAACCAGTTTGCCCATTTTCCTTCTCTCAATTGTTGATTCAAAAGAATCTTCATAGGAGAGGATGGAACATAAGAAGCAATGCCATGAGAATTTAGTATGTAAGTCCAAAAGTGCGCCACCACTTTCACAAGAGATAGGGCTTGCTTCTCCAATTCTGAATATCTCAATTCATAATCATGAAGGGTTTTTCTCATGAAGCTAATTGGGAGTTATTCACCCTTGGTATTTCTCTTAGTAAGAATAGATGCAACAATTGTTTCTGTAGCGAACAAATAGATGATGAAGTACCTTTGAAATTCTAGACTAATGAGGACTAGAGCTGTAGTGATTTCCTTTTTGATATTATTGAAGTCTTCTTGTGTATCCATGGTCCATTCGAACCTTTGGTCCCCTTTTAACAAAAAATTGATTGGCTTGACAATACTTTCATAATCAGGGAAAATTCTTCGTACAAAGTTGATCTTTCCAAAAAATGATTGAACTCCCTTATTAGATGATGGGGGGTTGAGTTCATTTATAGCTTTAAATATTTCTGGATCTACATAGATCCCTTCCTTTAACACAATATTACCCAATAGTTTTCCTTGAGTTACATCAAATAAAAATTTCTTTGGATTTAAGGAAACACCGTATAATATGCATCTGTCATAATCTTTCCTCGAGTGATGAATGTGATCGCTCCTTGTTTTTGAGTGTACTTTCAGGTCATCTTGATAATACACCATGAATTTTCCTATCAAACCCCCCTCAAAAGCATGATCCATGGCCCTATGAAACATGGCTCTTGCATTCCTTAAACCAAAGGGAATCCTAGAATATGCATATGTCTCCCAAGGTGTTATGAAAGTTATTTTTTTCTCTATCTTCTTCAACAAATAAGTCTTGATTATACCCAGAAAAACCATATAACATGGAAATGTAGGCCGATCCTGTGACTTGTTGGAGAAGAAACTCCATGTTAGGTAAAGAATAATTATCCTTTACACTTGATTTGTTAAGGTCTCTGAAATCTACACACATCTGGATCTCCCCAATCTTCTTTCTTACTATTGCAAGGTTTGAAATCCAATCATAATATCTAATGGGGTATATTATTCCATCCTTCTTTAACTTCTCTAATTCAACCTTTACCAATGGTTTTAATTTGGGGTTCACTATTGTTATCTTCTGCTTGACAGGATTTGCCCCTTCTCTCAAGGGAATAATGTGTTGAAATATTGTTTTATCATATGCCTTCAAATCATCATAACTCCATGCACACACATCAAGATATTCTTTAAATAACGTGACATATTGATCAACTTCATCAATTGTGCAATCAACCCCCAAATTGACATATTTTTGGGAACTACCAGTTCCAATGTTATTTTTTCTTGTTTCTTGGACCTTTCGAGGTGATGCTTCTTCCAAAAGATTTTTAGCATGACCGTCTCTTGTAAAAAGATTCTAAGATTGAATACAATTCCTTGAGATAGTAGTCATGTGATTTTCTTCATCTTCATCATCATTCATCAAAAAAAATTCTAATTCTTCATCATTCTCAAATACTTGTAAATATTCCTGGTTATTAGGTACAGAAGGTCAGAAAATTATATTTACTTGAAAATATGTTTTGCCCTGAACATCATCCGGGTTTGATAATGAGGCCGCCAAAGCTAATGAATCTGCCTTCTGATTTTTATCCCTTGTGATGAAAGAGATGTTGAAAGAGATGAAGGCTTCCATCAATTTGTTAACTCTTTTGAAATATAATTTGAGTCTTTCCTTTTTTATTTTATACCTCTAGGTAACTTGATTTATTACCAACTTGGAGTCGCCAGTCAGAATTAAATGGTCTATATTCATTTCTTGTGCAAGAATCAATCCCCGAATCAAAGCTATTCTGCCTCATTATTGGTAAATGCAAATTCAAGTCTGATAGCATGTGGATTCACAATATTTCCTAGAATTACAAGGAAAATTCAAACTCCACTCCCAGAACTTGAGAAATCTCCATTGAATGACATCCTCCAGTAAACTTCAAACAAATGCTCTTGATTCTCCATACCTTGAAATTTCTCTGGGATTTGAATTTGTTCCATGTCTAGGATAGCATAGTTTCAGATCCCAATTTCTATACAATCTTCCATTAATTCATTGTCCTTATTTTTGAAAGAGAAGGGTCTCCTGGGTTCACGAGGAACCTTAATCATTGCTCCTTCTTTGTCTGGAAACATCATACAAATTCCATCATTCATTATGTATCCTCCGATCATAGATTACCAATATCTTCCTAAAACAACTCCATATGCAGGCGGAAGGTCTACCACAATAATATTGAAAACTGTAATAATATGGAGAGTTTTCGTGATCCAAGCATAAAAGTCTTTGATTTCTTCATAAGTTGGCACTTGTTTGGAGTCGATTTCATATATACTTTCACTAGTCTCATAATATTTGGTGCATTTCATACCCAATGCCTCCATGACCACTAGTGGCATAATATAATTGGTCATGCCAGTATCATCTAAACAATTATGAAGTGCAACCTCATGATTTTCAATTGAAATATAAATGCGGGATTTTACCTCTCAACTCGATGGTTGATTTGTTCTGGCTTTGTTTCGGACTTGTTACAACAACTTCCATTTTTCCAGACAGATCATCCAACAATCTCAAAATGTTTTCCCTTTGTTGGGTAATCTTCACCACTTCTGTAAAAGGAAGAGTTATCCTTAGTTTACTCAAGTCCTCTACGACATTGTACTTCATCTGGGTGGGGTTTTCCATCAGGTGTTTCTTATTTCTTCCAACGCTATCCATCACATTCTCATTTTCCTTTTTCTCATTTGCTTTTATTTATATTTTTCATTTTCTCTTTCCGAATCATTTTTATTCTTGGATTTATTTACAAATGCTCGTGTCTGGGAAACATTCTCTTGCGAGTTAGGGCCATTGTATCCTTCCTCAAATATATACATGGATGTCTTGCATCCATCCATCTATACAGTTTCATAACTTTCATCAGGTAAATAATAGTTCCCTTGCTCAAGCATTTCCTCATTATATACATCATCTAGAACAATTGCATTAGGGATTGGTTTCCTGGGAACCCCTTCCCTTTGCGGATTATTAGTTTTTTCAAACCTTACTTTGTTTTCTTGGGGAGGGTTCCTTCTTTGCTATTGGAACGACATCTCGGATTTTCTAAATAATTGTCCCCCCTTCTTAATTTGGTTATCTCATTTTGCATTTTCCCGATGGTTCTATTCATTTGTGCAATTTCAATTTGTTGCTTGGTTGCTTGTGCCACAATAGGGTCTACCTTCACATATGGTATGGTTCCCTTGAAAAATCATCCTCCTATTGTTTTATTTTGGGTCATTCATGGCTTCACTTATTCATTCTTTCTTGAGCTAGAGGCTCCCTGATTATCAATACTTAAGCCTCCCAACTACCTTTGTACTTTTCCCAAGATAATGTCGGGGTCGACACCCGTCTCAATCATAATTTCTTCCATATTAGTGGCTTTAATCATTGAATCCTCCAAGGTATCCATATGGGATGTTCTGATAACATATTTTACATTTGGGGGAATCACATTCTTATAAAAACCGACTATGACTGGGTCATCAGGTATTTTATCTTCTAGAATCTTACTCAAGGTTTTATTGAAACTGAGATTAAAATATCGTATTCTCTCATTCTTCCTCAAACCAATCTGGGTGAAATCAGTGAGAAGGGTATGATATGCAACTGGAGGAGTGAAAATAGTTAGGAACATGGCTTTGAGGTCATTAAACAAGCTAATTGACCTACTGGTTAATGTCATATACCATTCATAATATCATCCTAATAAGGTTTGAAGAAATAACCTTACCATCACATCGTCATATTTGACACGATGAAAATCACAAACATCAAGAAATAAGTTAAGGTGTCTTTTGGCATCGATTGTTCTGTCTCCAGAAAATTCCTTCAAGGTACCCTTAGGGAGAACACAGAGGTTATGTTTCTCACCTCGAATATTTAAAGGGGAATCTCTTACTCGTATTTAGTTTTCGAATCTTAGGTTTTCTTGATTTCTTCCACCACCTCCTCCACCTCCTTGTCTCTCCTCATGAGGTTCTCTTCGTGGTTCTTCTTGTCGTTTCTCATTTCTTTCTACCATGTCCAAAGATGTTTCAGGAATGTGTTTTCCAATTCTTAGAATTCAAAGTTTCTTTCTTTTACTTCTGGTAATTGGTCCCTTGTATTCGTCGAACTTCAATCTCGATCTTATCCTTGCGTTGCTCTAGCTAGCCTTTCATTTCTTTGGTCTTGTTGCTCTTCTCTCCTCTTTCTTTGGAGGATTTCCATTTCTTCTTCTTGGGACAATATCTTCCAATACCTTTCCAATTCTTCTCGGATCTCAATTGTCGTTATTACCAAATTATATAGCTGATGTAAGATGCTTCGTTGATTATTCAATCCAATTTCTAGGTGGGGTTGACTAGCCTGGGGTAAAGTCATGTATTTTTCAAAAGATTCTAAAAAAAATTTCAAATTTCAATTTAGTCCCCAGTATGGTCGCAAAAAATGTTGACGCTTGAATATGTTAGGACCAAAACGACAACCTCATGGGGATACAAATCCCTCTTCATTTTTATAGAGGTGGTACTCCTATTTATTTCAAGATTTTCTTGGAATTCTATATTTTGAGAATAATGTATGACTCTAAGAAAGTTCGTCATGATGTTCAAAGGAAGATAAAGATTGCAGTAATATATATATATATATATATATATATATATATATTTCAAAAAAAAAAGTTCTTGAGAGATGACCAGGAACCATATACATCATATATTTGAAAAAGACAGACAAAATTTCCTCACATCCATCATAGTTGAACTAAATATTTATGATCACATAAAATAAAAGAAGATGGTGTGCATGCATAAGAGAAATTTAATAAAGTAAACACAGAGGGAGCTGAAATAAAGATAATGATAGATCAATCACAAATAATTTATACTCAAAACTTAGAGTTACAAAGTACAGTCAAAACTAATCCCAAAATAATTCTCTTGGGATTTTTGAAAAATATATAGTCTATTACAAAGCCTTGAAATTTAAATGTATTTGTCCTTAGGACTAGGATTGGGGATACCATAGACCATAAAGAAAATATAAACAAGAAGTAAGCTATATAAGGAGGATGGTGGGAGACGACAGAGTAGCAAGACCTAGAAAGAAGACAGGGAGAAGTTATCATATTTCAGTTAAACCTTTCTAGTCAAAGAAGCAAAGTAACTAGATGAAAGAATTGATAAAGAACACAATATGTGATCAACATAAAATTACTATGATGGTATCTCTCTCTTTTACTTTCTTTCTGTTGTCCTTTTATTGTCTTCATTGACAGTTACATGAATCGTCTCAACTATTCCTTTCCCTTCTTTGGTTAATTTGTCAATTGCCTTTTTGAACCAATATTCAATGTAGTTTTTCATTGGTTCGATGTTTATTTCATGCCTAATTTTAATGTTGAATAAATCACCTTACAAGTCTCTTAAGTCAAGACAAATTCCATGTACTGCTTCCTCAATATCTTGATTTTTCATAGAATAATCAACTAGCCAATTGTCTATTTCTTCTTCATTATATTCAAGTATGCTATAAAAAATTTCAGTTGATAACCCCTTAAATATCTCAACTTGTTCGTCAACTTGTTGCTTTTTTACAAACATTGAGTTGAGAATTAATTTAGGGTCTTGTACCTCGTTAGTACCTCCTTCTAGATCTATCTCCATGATCCTTTTGGACAATTCTTCTCTTTTTAGAATGGCTTCACTGCATGCTTGAACAATGTTACTCTAATTTTTAATCGTTTCCTTCCAACAAGCATTTAGTTGTTTTACTCGACTTCGAGAAGGTATATCCTCCTGTCTTCTTCTCAATTCTGTCATTTTTGAGATTTTAATTCCAAATGATAAGACAACATCAGTGTAAAAGCCTTCTTCATTATTCAAATCATCTTGCAGATATTCGTGAAAATCATGTGCCCTTGAGCCATAATAAATAATATTTTTTGATACTTCCCATGCTTCTGTTATTAGTGACATTCTCTTAATATTCTTTTCTACATAAATCCTGACCGTTGTGAGTATACTTGAAGATACTTTCATCTTAATGGCGGGTGTGGTTGGTTTGACCATTGACACAGACTTTCTAGTATTGGAAGAGGCATTAAGGAATTTTCCAATTCTCTGATCCTTTATTTTAACTTAGCATTTTCTGCTTCCAGACCATCAATATAATCATCAAGAGCATCCCCGGTTGATTTGTCAATTTTAGATATTTGGGACGACCGAATGTATTCCATTTCAACCTCTGAGCGATATTTTCCCTTCTTGTTTTTCTGAACACCTCTTTATACAATCAATTTTTTAGATTCCTTATAAAAAACAACACTTTGGAAAGTAAATGACTCTTCTTCATTGAAGGTCTTATTTGCAACAATCTATAATGATGAATTTTGTTGGGCCATATTTCCTGGTTGATCAATTGTGGGAAATATTTTCTTAATATCTACCTTTAGCTCCATGTCTTCCAAAGAAAAGATATTGATGTTTTTTTTTATAAGGTTGTCTTCTTCCTCTTGCATTAAATTCTTCCTCTTTTTTCTCACAGGGAGCTTATGTGAGCTCTCGATTTTACCAAGGGGGGGATTCTTCTCTCCTCCGCCTCTTGAACTATTGTTGGAAATATTTCTAACTAGGTGAGTCGTTGGAGCATTTATTCGAGATGTGGTAGTTTTAGGAGTAACAACTGGAGACTGGGCGCTCCTTTCACTAGGACCCTTTCCTTTTTTCTTATAAAACTTTTAAATACTAAGTATTGTTTCTAAGTCACCAACATTGTGTATCGGAGCACTTTGAGTGTTATATTCTTCTTCATTCAAGATAGTATGGATGAACGGGTTACTAAATCCTACTGACAACATATGTTCCACAAAGATTTGATTAGTATCAAACCCCTTTATCCTTCCGACATACTTTAAATTTACATTGTTGAAGTGATTTTCAAACTCATCGATTTTATTTATGTTTCTGAATATGAAATCTCCAATCTTCCATGGAAAGTGGATGAATTGGTTTTTTCTTTTTTCGTGGAAAAAATGTAGCCATAATTTTTATTTTCTTGCGACCTTTGTAATTAATAGTTTTTAGATACATGATGTAGTAGAAAAGAAGGATTTTCTTTGGAACATAATATCCTTATGACATTGTGATTCTCCATTTGTTCAATCGTTCCTTTTTTTCTCTATAAATTTGTTATCTTGGTCATATATCCTTGAAGTATTCTTGCCCAACAACAACCTCTTGAAGACTGAGACAAAATAATTATAGACTTCATAAAAATACAAAGGGGTCTTATGTCTCCATAATTCTTGATACTAGAAGGTAACCGGATCTGTTTCACGATTCACCCTCTCACTTATGGTCAATTTTGGGAATTGACAACAATGCACTATAATGAATATCAAATAGGATGCCATAAAGAATTTTGTATCCTTTTTGTAGTGCGTTAACTGGGATGATATTTCAATAGAAATCAATTTTACCCAATCAAAGATGGCATGTTCTTTTACTGTAAAATATAAAATATATAGAATCATGCAAGAAATGGTAGCAGTGATTTCCTGACCTGTCAACCTGGTAAATGAGCATGTGATTTATTGAAAGGGGTTTTTAAAAGAGTTGACCCAGGTCATGTTTATGTCCTCTGGAATAGACACATTATTCTCCAAATATTCAGGAAGGAGGTCAAGTCCATTGTTATGTTTCTTCAAGAAATCTTTGCAGTCTTCTCCTTTGAAGGTAAGCGTCAGCTCTGGGAGCTTCAACATCTTGTGAAATACTTGCAGTGAAAGGGAAATCAGAGAATGACATTGGAGTTGTATAATCCTATAGTGTGGCATGTACTTCTCCTTGCACCATGAACCAAGTTATTTGTAGTCAAAGACCCCAGGAACATATACTGCACAAGCAATTTTGAATGCCTAGATTATGTCTTTTTGTGTAGGAGGAGAGGAATAATATGAATATGCTCTGGAGCACTCAAAGTTCTGGTCTTCATGACCAAAAATATTTAAAGTATCACCACAGAATTGTTGTCTAGTTGTTGTTGCCATAGGTTGATGAGAGTATTCTTTCAGCTAGATAATAACTTGAAATGAATCTTTTTGGATAAATGACGATAATATAACCTTTGGAAAATAGTGTTTTAATACAATTTAATGAGAAATATCCTCGATCCCTTCGCTATTAGTGATGATATTTTTGAAGCATGCATGATCATTTATTATCATTAAACCAGACTTAATGCATATTTGGAAAAGCTAAAATATGGAGGGGACGCATGAGAGAAATTTTGAATATGGATATTTTCATGAACCTGCCAACCCGAGAAACCATGAACCTATAGTTATGGATGATAAAAAATAAGCTAAGTGTTGAAAATCGATCGGTGGGACTTGCATGTAGGAGAAATGGAATACTTGGGGGCTCGGTACCCGCGACAAATCTGATGGTCATAATGTAGATGACAATTTTTTGGGTGCAAAGTGGAGATCACAGAACTTGGAGGATGAAAGCTTGAATCCATGAACCCGTGAAGTTAAAAGAATGACTAATTATAATGTATCAAGGCGGTTGGTTGGACTCATAACATAGGAAAGTGGATGGAAATGAAGGCCCTCCAACCCGCGAACTCGTCGATTTTTGAAATACGACTAAGTATGGTAACTAGAAAGGGATAGAAGAAGGGAAAACGGAAAAGGGGAAACAAGGGTAGGCATAGAAGAGGGAAAATAAATGGAAAAATTAAGTTGGGAAAATAGAAAGGGAAAGGAAATTTTGGAAGCAAGAATTGATCTCAACAGGAGGTTCAAAAATTAAAACAAGGAAATAGTAGCAAAGGGAAGTGGGAAAATGATGAGTCAAAGGAAGAATTGAAAAACAAAGATGAAGAAATATGTATATTAAGAAACAATAATAAAAAACTATTGGAATAGGTCAAGATATTGAAAGAATAAAAGAAGCATGGTCAAAATCAAGAAAAAAAAAGGATCTTGGACAAAGAGACTACCAAAAGACTTGAAGAGGAAATTTAAAATAAGGTTGATGAATCACTAAATACTGATGAGGTAAAATCACAAATGCAATCTAGAATTGAAAATGGACATCAAGATTTGATAGATGGGATCACATTGCATCTTCAAAAGGAGAAACAAGGCAATATTCAATAAGTTCACCAGAAGATACTTGAAGAAGTTGAACTTTATCTAGAGGATGTACATGTCGAATATGATGGTATTATCTCCAATCCTAGAATAATCAAAGACCAAGCAAAGAGGATAGAGGATTCTATTGTCTCTGAAAAGAAGATAGATGAAATGGGTTTGTAGTGAAGGAAAACCTTCAAATGTGAAACCATATCAACACCTCATTACCAATAAAGATTTCAAGGAATACAAGAAGATCAATATCAATATTATCAAGGAAGAAGATGGAATACTTATCAATGTTCATGGAATAGGGAATCACAAAACCACTCTTCAACAAACTATTATCATAGACTAAAAATGAATACAAATTGGCGAAATTACAACAACAATAAATGGAATCAAAGGAAAGAAAATTATGCAACAACTAGTCATCAAGTATTTAGACCAAAAATACATGATTTTGGGTGGATGGATCTTCATCAATGGAAAGAAGAAAGAAGGAACATAAGAAAATTATATTACTTGGTTTCATCACATGTAAAGCCTTTAACTGCAAAGCTTTGAGGAAAAATATTTTTGGAGGGTACTATGATATGACCCCAAGGGGGGGCATATATGGGGTTAAATTTATATTATATGACCCCAAGGGGGGCATATATGGGTTAAATATGCATGTAATGTGTAAATGTATATGTTATAGGGTCATCCTAATAATAAAGGGGCCACATGTGCAATGTGCGGATAGGTATATATAGAGATCATGTATTCATTATTTAGGGAAACGTGAATGGTGATTTATGAATGTATTTGGGTATTTGGAGGAGGTTCTCCAATTATTTAAGGAGTTATTGTGTAACTTATATCTCTCATCTATCTTGGAGTTTTTCTCCATGCTCACATTGGTGTACCTGGTGTGTACTTCTAGTTTATTGTGATATTATAAGCAATTGGATCTTAATGTTTTCTTTCGATGGGACAATATTCTTTCCTCCGTCCTCTCTTCACTTCATCCTTCACCTTCACTTCTAGCCTCATTTATTGCACCCAAAATATTTTTTGGGTGTGATATGTCACACCACACAAACTTTTCCCCACTTTCAACACACAAAAATAGTGTAGCCTCTATCTATATCACACAAAATTTATTTTCATGTGATATGGACTATATCGCATGAATTTTATTTTCATGAAATACACCATGTATCGCATGAAAATAAACTTCATGAGATACACAAAAATTTTCCAAGTTTTTCCATAAAAACTTCCTTAAAGTTTTTCTTGCGAAACTAAGTTTTCCCAAGGGCCAAAACACTTCCTTGAGGCCCTCCTGTGGTTTCTACAAGGAATCAAGGCTTCATGCCTTAGATATACTCATACTCAAAACTTAGGAGTAAAAGGATGCTCAACTCCTACTAAGGAACTTGGACTCAATAAAGGTAGCTATAATGCCAATAATTCAAAATTATAAGCATAGGTGAGTGCTGGCTTAGAAGCCTTCCCATCTTGACTTCTTACAGGGTTTACATGATTGTATCCCTTTTCCAATACAACACTCAATGCTCCTTTTCAAAAAGCATACCCCCACACACACATATAATTATATACATCTAGTTGAGTAAAAGTACCATCCAAATTACTTGTATAAACTATCATACATTATGGCTCATAAGGTACACTAGAAATTCATGTAAAAGTCATTATGAAAAGCACTAACCATGTTATATAAACATAAATTCCTCTCCATGAATTGAATTCAGGATACAATAATTCATTAATCATACAAAAATGTGATGCAAAAGAATCGCTCCATGTTAGCAGCGTGCCAGCCAGCCAGCACATCCAACACGCATTAATGGAGAAAGGGAGAGGCGCAACCATCTCAATTTTGAAATTTGAAATTTCAATAAATGATTGTAAGGCTTTTAATGCCAGACCACGCAACTGTTCAGGAAGTGGTTGAGGTTGCCTTAAATGGTTACCTACAACTAAGTCCATATCTGTCAGGTCTACGACATCCATTTATGAATGTATCCGTAGGAGTTGCTCTGTGATAGTGATAACTCAAAGGCGGTGGTTGAGGATAACCTCATGGGAGCCCTCATTTTGTAAGTGAGAGGATGAGAAATTTGAATAGAGAGTAAGGAAGAGAGACCAGAGCAAAGAGGTCTCAAGGGAGAGAGTTGAGACTTGTTATAGTCCAGCCTTCGTAAACATTTGTATAGACATTTGGAGATTAATACAAAGAGTAGTTTTTCCTGCCCATGAATTGTCTGTATGTGTTTGCATGTTCTTATGGATTTCATGCTTTAATGCATAACTGGTGAAGCATTGCATAAGTTTCAATTTCTTCTCATCTTTGAGGTTCCGAGTGCAAGGTGTGCATTGAAATAGGTGAGGTAACCTCAGGAAATCTCAAGAGGGATAGCATTGAACCTTCATCAACAGAGGTGCAAGGAGTGCACAAGAAGGGACTCGGTTCTGAGTTCAGTAAGGAGACAGAGTCACTGAATATTCTGTAGAAGCTCTGCCAGGAGGGCATCGAGCGAGTGCAAGGAGTGCACCGAGAAGAACTCTCTTTCGAGTTCTGAGATAAGAGAAGTGTCACGGGGAAGACACTCACAGGGTTACTAAACATCATGTAGGCTCAACAAGGCATTCTTGAGAGAGAACTGTGCAAATAAAGGAACATAGAAGAAACAAAACTACTGAAGGTTCTGTAAAGCTCTGCCAGCAGGGCATTGAGCATGTGCAAGTTTGCACAGGAGGGACTCTATTTCGAGTTTAGAGAGAATAAGTGTCGAGGAGAGACACTGGCAGAGTTGTTGAACACTCTGTAATCTCTACAAGGTGTGCATCGAGCCAAAGAACACCAAGAGGGCATGAAGCATTTCTTTACAAGAAATACTTCGGATCTGAGTTTAGCGAAGTACTCAGTAGCACAAGGAATGTGTGAGGGTGGACTTATTCTAAGTCCTGAAGCTCAGGAGGAACAATGCCTTTGTGCACAAAGAAACAAAAGAAAGGAGTAGAAGGTCGAGAAACCCTTTGAGGTTTCACAGTCGACAAAGATCAAGAATTTGGCATTTCGACGTTTCAGAGTTCGGGGTTTGGAGCGGCAAGGGATTTTGGAGTCGCTGCATCATGAACTCCCAGTGCACGAAATCGCGCAAGCTGTTGGATCTGGAGCGCAGTGGCCTAAGAGATGCTGGATCACGGATATGTGCACAGGAGGAGCGCACATAGGAGGTGCACAGAAGATCAGATCGTGACCGTCAAATCTCGCGTAAAGGACCGATAGCCATTGGATATGGACATAGGAGAACGAGGTTTAACCCTCGTAGAAGAATAATGACTGTCCATAGGAGGACACATGGAAAGCGGTCAAGGGTTCAAGAAAAGGCTTGAAATATTTCGGTTCTAGGAGGACTGGGCCGTTGATCTCTCAGAGGGAGAGATTTTGGCATTTCGGGAACCAGGGGCTCGAAAGATAGAGAACAGAGGGAACACTTGTATCACAGTTTCCCGAAATCGTCAAATTTGGTAGTGCTTGGTTGTGGACCGTCGTTTTGGCATTTCAGAACCCGAGTGTTCAAGAGGCCATGAGTTGGGAGACGTGGAGTCCCAACTCGCAAAATCATGAAACCCCGAAAGTCTTCGAATGAAGAGCACGAGCCGAGACGTTAAGCCCCTTTCGGCATTTCGGAAACTGGGGGTTTGAGAGCGAAGGAGTTGTGAGACAAGGGGTCCCGAATCGTGGAATCATGAAATCATGAATTCTGAAATCCCGAAGAGAAGACCATGGTTGCGGGTAGATTTTGACATTTCAGGGTCTGGGAGGTTGAAGGACCAAGAATCGTCTATAGCGGAATCACAAAATCACAAATTCCGAAATCTCAGAAGAGGGTCATGGTTGTGGGTAGTTTTTGGATACCGGGAGTTGGAAGGACAAGGAACCTGGGAGAGATCGCATGCAGGAGTCCCAAAAAAAAATCGAAACGTGAAAGGTGTTCTAGTTTGGAACAGAGAAGAGCGTTGAAAACTGGGCATGTGCATAGATTTTCTCAAGACCTGTGCCAGGGAGTTAAAGGGACCTGTGGATTTGTTCAAGGGGTTCCAATAGGAGCCCGAAGAGCTATTTCGGCTCAGAAGAAGAACGATCCAGAGATCGGGAGGTCAGTGGACCCTGCTGAGATAGGGGGTCTACATCAAGTGGTATCAGAGAAGATTTTTGTCTGTAGATTTCAGACAAAAGAGAAAAAGGGATTAAAGGAGAAATTCTGGTAACATCAAGTGGAATCAGAAACAAAGATTCATTTGTATACAATAGGTGAAGGATGAGACATAGTAATAATTCTCTGTGGTGATTGTTTGTAGGTGTGCAATAGTCAATAGACAACTAGGTGAGTTGTAGGAGAAGATGGAGATGCTCTCAGATGTAGAGTGATCCATAAGTTTGCTAGGAGGGAAGAAAAAAGATGGAAATGGCTAATGAAGGCCATGAGCATGGTGGAAGAGGAGACCACCAATAGAAAACCAAAGCAGAAATTGGTGAGGAACTCACCGAGATAAGAACGAGGATGGAGGAGCTTGCATTTCAAATGCAACAGAGTGCAAAAGAAAAATGGGTGTATGAATGGCCCATGAAAAAGAAGGTGAAGTGGCCAGTCAGGGAGTTGTTGGTCGTAAGATAGCAAAGGCTGTTGAAAATATGGCTGAGGTATGTTGAAAGCCTCAGTGACACAGAGATGGTTTTCATCTGTGAGCCAAAAGTTGGAGAAACCCTCAGTGATGAGGAAGAGAGATTAGTTTTAGGTCTCATAAATTTCCAGGAGGGCAGAGATGAATTTTCCAATTTCCAGGTGGGAAATGAAATGAGATCATTGGAGGATCTCATAGACTGACGGGAGGACAGTAGTGGAAATTCATATTGCTAGGAGGGAAATGGTGTGATATTAGCTGAAGATCTCGTAAATTTCCAGGTGGGTAGAAGTGAACTTTGGAGTTGCCAGGTGGGCAATGGGAAGATATTAGTAGAAGGTCTCGCATACTACCAAGGGAGTAGTGCCAAAAGGTCAGATTGTTGGGTGGGCAATGAGATGGGATCACTGGATCTCATAGACTGTCAGTTGGGCAGCAGAAAACTCCCAAATTTCCAGGTGGGCAAGGGGAAAGATATGAGACTGTCTAAAAGTCTCATGAACTCAGAGGAGAGTTTAGATCAGCAAGGAGTGCTGACAGGAGAAAATCAGAAGAGAATTTTGATGATTGGGGGCATTCGGGTATTCCTACCAGATAGCCTAGTTGAGGCCAGAGCATGTGTTGCAGATGAAACAACAATAGGAGGACAGTCAGTAGAGATTGTCATGGAGGGAGAAGTGGAGTAGACACTGATCTTTTCCCTTGCAGCAGAAGATGAGCATTCAACAAAATGGCTCAAATGTTTCAGCTAGGAAGCTAAAACAAATATGACTACAACACGGATTTTCTTGATCTGTATCAACAATTGGAAGCCCTGGAGAGAAGGGTGATGGTGCAAAGATTTCACATCCAACAGGCTAAGTTGGAAGTAGGTAGTAGAGCATACCAGCCCCAAGAGAAGTTGGGAGAATTTGGAAGTATGCCAGCAGGAGAAATGGCAGCAACAAAACTACCACAGGAAGAGGTTGAACAACAGTTCAGTGAGGAGACTACAGAGATGGATTCTGCAGCAGAGTGGCCACTTAGTGCCATAAAGAGAGATAAATACAGCATGGGAGATCAAGCAGATATGCCCATTGAGAATACATAAGTGTAGTAGAGAAGACTACATACAAAGAGCCAGCCACTAGAGCAGTTGGATGAGATAATTGAGGAGATTAGAAGGCTGATGATTAGATCAACAGAAGCGTTCAACAATGAGAAGCTGAGAAGAAGAGATCCTACAAGAGAAATAAGGAAGAAGAAGAAGCAAAAACAACAACATAGCTGGAGAGGAGTAGATGGACAACTGCAAGGGAAAGTTTGGGATCCAGGTGGATTTCAATACTGGAGAAGAGGAGCTCATGATTTTTCCAGCTGAGGAGTATGATGCAGGAGAATTACTCCATGTCAACAGCATGCCAACCAACCATCACATCTAGCACACATTAATGGAGAAAGGGAGAGGTGCAACCCTCTCAATTTTGAAATTTCAAATTTCAATAAATGATTGTAAGGCTTTTAATGCCAGACCACGTAGTTGTTCAGGAAGTGGTTGAGGTTGCCTTAAATGGTTAGTTGTGGCTAAGTCCAGATCTGTCAGTTCTGCGACATCCATTTATGAATGTAGCCATAGGAGCCGCTCTGTGATAGCGATAGCTCAGAGGCGGTGGTTGAGGATAAGCTCATGGGAGCCCTCATTTTGTAAGTGAGAGGATGAGAAATTAGAATAGAGAGTAAGGAAGAGAGACCAGAGAAGAGAGGTCTCGAGGGAGAGAGTTGAGACTTGTTACAGTCCAGCCTTTGTAAACATTTGTATAGACATTTGGATATTAATATAAAGAGAATTTTTTCCTACCCATGAATTGTCTGTATGTGTTTTCATGTTCTTATGCATTTCATGTTTTAATGCATAACTGGTGAAGAATTGCATAAGTTTCAATTTCTTCTCGTCTTTGAGGTTCCGAGTGCAAGGAGTGCACATAGTCTGCAAGGTGTGCATTGACAGAGGTGAGGTAACCTCAAGAAAGCTCAAGAGGGATAGCATTGAACCTTCATCAACAGACGTGCAAGGAGTGCACAGGAAGGAACTTGGTTCCAAGTTCAGTAAGGAGACAAAGTCACTGAAGATTCTGTAGAAGCTCTGCCAGGAGGGCATCGAGTGAGTGCAAGGAGTGCACTGAGAAGAACTCTCTTTCGAGTTCTGAGATAAGATAAGTTTCATGGGGAAGAAACTCACAGGGTTACTGAACATCCTGTAGGCTCAACAAGGTGTGCTTGAGAGCGAACTGTGCAAAGAAAGGCACAGAGAAGAAACATAACTACTGAAGGTTCTGTAAAGCTCTGCCGGGAAGGCATTGAGCATGTGAAAGTTTGCATAGGAGGGACTCTATTTTGAGTTCAGAGAGAAGAAGTGTCGAGGAGAGACATTGGTAGAGTTTCTGAACACTCTGTAAGCTCTGCAAGGTGTGCATCAAACTGAAGAATGCCAGGAGGGTGTGAAGCATTTCTTTACAAGAAATACTTCGAATCTGAGTTTAGCGAAGTACTCAGTAGCACAAGGAGTGTGTGAGGGTGGACTTATTATAAGTCCCGAAGCTCAGGAGGAACAGTGCCTTTGTGCACAGAGCAACAGAAGAGAGGAGAAGAAGGTCGAGAAACCCTTTGAGGTTTCACAGTCGACAAAGCTCAGGAGTTTGGCATTTCGGTATTTCGAAGTTTGGGGTTTGAAGTGGCAAGGGATTTTGGAGTCTCTGCATCATGAAATCCTAGTGTGCGGAATCGTGCCAGCCATTGGATCTGGATTGCAGTGGCTCGAGAGCTGTTGGATCATGGATACATGCACAGGAGGAGCGCACATAGGAGGGGCATAGAAGATCAGATCGTGACTGTCAAATATCACGTAAAGGACTGATAGCCATCGGATCTAGAAAGAGGAGAACGAGGTTTAACCCTTGTAGAAGCATCGTGACCATCCATAGGAGGACACATGGAAAGCGGTCAAGGTTTTGAGAAAAGGCCCGAAAGATTTCGGTTCCAGGAGGACTAGGTCGTTGATCTCTCAGAGGGAGAGATTTCGGCATTTCGGGAACCAGGGGTTCGAAAGATAGAGAACAGGGGGAACACTGGTATCGTGGTTTCCCGAAATTGTGAAAATCGATAGTTCTTGGTCATGGACCGTGATTTCAGAATTTCAGAACCTAGGTGTTTGAAAGGCCAAGAGTCGGGAGACGTGGAGTCCCGACTTGCGAAATCGCAAAACCCTGAAAGTCTTTAGAGGAAGAGCATGAGCCAAGACGTTAAGACCCTTTCGGCATTTCGACAACTAGGGGTTTGAGAGAGAAGGAGTCGTGAGACAGGGGATCCCAACTCATGGAATCACAAAATCGTGAATTACAAAATCCTAAAGAGAAGACCATGGTCATGGATATATTTCGGCATTCCGGGGTCCGGGAGGTTGAAGGACCAAGAACTGTTTGTTGCCGAAATCGCGAAATCACGAATTTTGAAATCCCAAAGGAGGGTCGTGGTCACGGGTAGTTTTCAGATACTGGGAGTTGGAAGGACAAGGAGCCTGGGTGATCCAGGTGGATATCGGTGGCCACCCACCTTTTCCAAATGGCTCAAAACAATTTTCTGGCCATTTTGGCCATTTACTATTTTTAGCAGGTTTTAACTTTCGGGGCAATTTTGAGGGTCCAAATGAAGGTTTTTCGAGATTGAGGTTCTCAATGATAGACGAAGGCATCATTGAGCCCCCAAAATGAATCTCCTCAACAATACCTTTCGAACGAGCTATCACACGCCAAAAACGGAGATCGTATGCAAAAGTTACGACCTCGGGAAGTTGATGTACTCACTTACCCAAACGGGGCCCACATGACTTTTGGCGTTTCATCTCCTAGGGTTAGGTTTTTGGATGTCTAGGAATTTTGGCATTCCCATTTATTGTAAAAGGGCCTTCAGAGCCTCATTGTAATAATCTTCTCATGGATGCGAGTAGCCGTCACATCTCTTCTCAGAGATAAGCTACCACCATTCTAGCGAGTCTTTCACTCTGTATTTTATAGTCTCTATACATTTATTTCATTAATAGAAATCGTGTATTACTGTATATCTGTGTTTATGGTTGCATATCTGATACATTTCTGTTATATTATTAAATATCTGCAATATCTCTGTGCATTTCTTTATTATATCTCCGCTCTCATTTCGTGCCGAAAATAATCTGGATAAGTGGTATCAGAGCAGGCTGCTCTTGATCGTTTTTCAGTGCATGTCCCTGACGAGGTCCGAGTATAGCAAGTTGGGTCTCAAGCTTGTCTCTCTTGAGGACAATCGCTCTCGCACACCCAAGAAACCCTCAATGGCGGAAGAAAAGAAAAACGATGGAGCAGACGATCCTATCAGTCTGTTGCTTGAGCAAGCTCTCACGCGACAGAGGGACGAAATGATGGAGAATTTTTCCCACATCCTTCAATGCCTGCCAATAGCATCAGGTGCATATTCATCAAGCGACCACTTTGGAGGCAACTCGCCTTTCAAGGTACGGGTTAATTTTGATATTCCCGTATTTGAAGGTCAAATAGATGCAGATGCCCTAGATAAATGGTTAAATCTGCTAGAAGGTTATTTCTATGTTCATAATTTTTCAGACAAGGAAAAGATCACCTTCGAACTCCTTAAGGATCTCCCCCATGTCAAACATTGGTGGGAAACTTACTGGGAGCATAGTTCCACAGAGGATTCTAGAATATATGGGGCCGAGCCCACTTGGGAATTTTTTGTGGATGCGGTAAAGGAACAGTACTACCCTATTGGCAACTATGAGGACCAGTACATGAGATGGACCACAATACGACAAGAGAAGGGCCAATCGGTTCTGGAGTTCACCAATAGATTCCATACCTTGCGCACCAAGCTGGGTATCAAAGACTCTGAATGACATTTGGTTCTGAAATACCGTGGGGCTCTACACAAATACATCCAAACTAAAATGGATTTTCTGGACATCTCATCACTTGGTGTTGCCTATCGATATGTTGTTAAAATAGAGAAGAAATTTAAGCACCAGAACAAACGGGAGTTCGGGTTTTCAAATCCACAACAACCAAAGTATGACAAAGACAACCCTAACAAACAGCCTCCCGAAAACCAGTCCAAGCCACAGGAAAAGAAGGGTCACGGGAAGACAAAGAAGGACACCGGAAAATGGTGCGATTTCCACAAAAGCCCCTGGCACAACACCGACGAATGTCGCTCAAAACAATCATTGGTGTCCTAGATCAAAGACAAGGAACCGAACCCTGATTCAGAATCTGATTCTGAAAATACTGGTAAAAGACATATCATCGACGCAGACCCCACTGATATTGTCATGACCGCAACAATTCAACCAGAAGAACCAACAGATCCAGAAGAGGGGGAGCATCTTTTTCATTCACAGATGTGGGTGAAGGGGACCCCGCTGCATTTTATTGTTGATAGCGGAAGCCAGAAGAACCTCATCTCAGCAGAGGTCGTCAAACAGT
>ML790929.1:174561-200784 GCA_009831015.1 Picea engelmannii
TGTGGGAGAACCAGACTATGGATTTATGATACAGACTGAGATGAAAGTTGATGTCTTGTAACATCTTTCGCTTTCAATATATCAAACTTTTGTTTCAAGTTTTATTCATATCATTTTGCAGTTGATTATAGACTACTTTAGCTATCATAATCTATTGCAGTTTGATGTGATTTGATTAATGTGTAATCTATATCTGATCTCTCTTATTTAAAAAAAAAAAAATACAACAATTACTTTGTTTCAGTTAATGAATCACAGATTTATCTTCTTCATTAATTGAATCATTTTATACAAATCCTTACATGCAGATTTATCTAAATGTTATGATTTGTAAATTATAAGATTGTTGTAACTTTTATGTCTTGTTTGTTCTGTTATCGATATTCAAAAGAGCATTGTTTCTTACTGTTTACTAGAGGCTGGCAGAGGATTGATGTGGGTTTTCTTCCATCGAACATCTAAACTAGATTCTTTACACAGGACAAATAGGAAAGCGTTATTACAGGTTAGCTTATTAATATAAATTAATTAGTTTAGATAGGTATATGTATAGTTTAGATTTGTAGTTAGAGTTATTATTTTAGTTGCTTAGTTTAGATAGTTTTTTAGTTTATTTCTTTTTCATAAAAATTATAAAATCAAAAAACAATAGTCTCGCTGCCTTAGGACAGATTACAAATGAGTTTTTCAGGTTTTCATTTAAATCTGTAACTTGTAAATATTGTACATTTGTGATTAAGATTTAATCCTGTTAGTAGTTAGATATTTAATTTCATAGAGTTATTATAGTGTTAGATAGTAGATTGTATATATAATAGTTTAGATTTGTTTATTAGTTTGTTTTAATTGTTATTTTTCATTTAGATTAGTTTATTTAGAGTAGTTTTCTTTTTGTTTTCCTAGGACTTTAGATCGGCTAACGGAGCCGCTAAACCCGTTAGGGTGGGTTATCCCAAACGACTTGGGTTATTTAGACAACCCCGAATCGGATCCACTCTCTCAGTTGACGGACGGTCAATTTCGCCCGTCAACAAATGGCGCTAGAAGGAGGGCCTAAAATTAATTAGTGGCACGAGGCAGTCGTAAGACTCCTCCACCACCTAATCGCTCACCTATAGTGACAAGAATTCATTCGAATGATAACATCCCCCCTCAAACAACAACCACATCAACCGACGATCCCCGGGTCACAATTGAGCCAACAACCCCAAATCCTATAGGTAGTGACATACAAGAGATTGTCCGCCAATCTCTCATAATAACTCATAGTGCCTTAGCCTGTTTGAGGCAACCAAATCGACCTTTGGATCAACATTTGGATTTCTATGATATCATAGAGCATCTCAGAGGCACTAACCTCACTGTGAACCCTATAGATCCAATCCTCACTCCCGCTGCAGGAGGATCTGGAGTACCTCCTTCACCACCTCCATCATCTCCTTCCTCTTCTGGAGTAGATTCTTCTGACAAGGGCAGTTCCCCTTCTTATCCTTCCACACCCACTACACCAATGGCCAACCAGAAAAATCATGCTAGACCTTGGCTTGACCAGGATTCCATAGTTGTACCTGGAGCTCAACATCCCTTGCCTAAACACCCAGAGAAATGGCTTTCCAAGTTTGACCCTGATTCAAGACAGATCGTTGAAGATTACATCAAAAAGTATATGTTAGCCATAAGACTCCATAATTTTGAACATGAAGACATAGTCTATAGGTTGTTCCCCTATACTTTCGAGGGCAATGCATCTACATGGTACTTTTCCCAGCAACCCCATACCATCGTGTCTTGGGAAAAGTTTGATTCATGCTTTTTGGAAAAGTTCGAAGATGGTAAGCCTCTGAAAGTCCTATTCATGGACCTTTCTAGCTTAAGAATGAACCCAAAAGAGAAAGTTAAAGACTTTAATCAAATATTCTTAACACTTAAAAACAGAATCCCTACAGATTCTATGCCTGCCGAGAATCTCATAATAACATACTATACTAAAGCTTTGCATCAGAGTATAGCTATTTGGGTTAAACGATCTAAGAAAGCCACATTCTTAGAAGCCTTCGAAGAGGCCAGCCAGATTGAAAAAGACATACTTAGTCTTAAAGACTCTACTAGCAACGAAATAGAGACTAGTTCTTCTTCCAAAAAGAAGATTGAAATCCTCCCTAGACCTACTCAAAGTAAAGCACAACCTGAAAGATCAGATTTAGAAAACTTAACTAAAGTTGTTCAAAAATTGTCAAATCAAGTTATAAACTTGAAAAGGACAACTAAAGAAGCTTCCTCGAGCAAAGGGCCCTACAAACCCCCATTCAGGAAACCTTTTCCCACCAACTGACCTAATTCAAATACTAAAGGTCTTAATCTAGAAAGTCTGCAATGCGCCCTTCAAATGATTCTAGAAGCCCAAGATAACTTGATGCCTCCTGAGATTCCTGAGGAGGTAGTTGAACAAGAGACAGTTCAAGAAGAAGAGTCTTCTCCAAATATTTTTGGACACTTCTAGGATAGCATCTTCCAAGCTAACTTTGAGACAGTGCATCCCTACAACACTAGGAGTAAGACAGCAAACAAACCTTCTTCCGAAAACACTACGAATTTACCTCCAAAGCAGTCTAAACCAGTTAAGACTAAACAGAGTAATGTGAACCCCAACTTAGATTATGATATGGTTGAAGATCTTAAAAATTTGAGAGCTAACATTTTTGTTTATGAGTTATTGAAATTTCCATTTCTGCTACAAAAAATGTTACAGAATATCTCAGAGAATGGCAAAAATGGTAATTCAAGTGGTAACAAGGTTGTGCAGAACAAAGTTCCTCAGAAGAATTCCACTAAAAATAATCCTGATCCTCAAGATAAAGGAAGCCTCCCTGTAAATAATGTAAATAATGTAGATAAAGTAGTTTTAGAAACTGCGAGTAAAAAGCCCCAAACTACCACCCTTAGCAATCACAAGAATGTACCTCCATTTTTGTTAACATTCGAAATCTTTAATAGAAACGTACATAATTGTATGGTGGAATCAGGAGCGTCATCCAATGTGATTCCATGGTCTGTATGCCAAAATATTAACGCCGAAGTTGAACCATCCTCTTTAAAAATCATACAGCTTGATCGGACCAGTGTTAAAGTTATAGGCGAACTAAAGAATGTTCTTATAAGATTATCGTCTAACCCCAAGGTTCATCAAGTTATTGATATTATTGTTGTGGATATTCCAGAAGTGTATGGTATGTTTTTAAGCAGGGACTGGTCGGAGCAGCTACACGGTTATTTCACGACAGATTGGTCTCACCTATGGCTTCCAGAGAACGGCAAGCCCAACAAGATCAAGGTAAATCGTGAACGCTATCTTAAGTTCACGGTCACATATTTGAACGATCCCAACGAACCATTTACACCTTTTTTTGATTCACTCGAAGTACAAGGGATGGATACCTTTTTCGGCAATTTCATGGCCGAGGCTTTAGCTATCACCAATCCAGAACAACAGTCTGAGATTGTATCATATGTGCAGTCAACAGCTTCTACACAATGATCTCATGTACCCGATGAAAACCAAAATTGGTCTCTTTATTTTGACGAATCAAAGTCCAAGGAAGGAGCTGGCGCAAGCTGCGTCATTATCGATCCGGAAGGTAACAAAACATTGATTGCATGTAGGTTAGAATTTGAATGTACTAATAACACTGCATAATATGAGGCTTTACTGCAAGGTCTCAGAAAATCTTTGGATATGAACATTCAAAAATTGACTGTCTTTGGCGATTCTGAAATAGTGGTTAGACAGGTAAGAGATTCTATCCACTATCTATCTCTGCATCTTAAAATCTACCAATCCAAGGTATGGAATTTAATGAATAAGTTTGTTGCTTTCAATATAAATTTTATTCCTAGATTGAATAACTCTGAAGCAGATCTATTAGCTAACATAGCTTCTAAACTCTTTCCTGCAGAAGGCTTGTCCCCGAATGCATTCTCCGTCAAACTGTTGTTCCAGCCATCCATTCCCGACAACATCATGAACTGGAGAGTCTTTGATGATGATCAGCAGATTATTAACTTTCTGCATATGGAGGAAACTTTTCAAGGCACGGTGATAGACGAACGCACACACGACGACAATTTGCGCGAATTCATGGTAATACCTGATCCGAAAACTCCTGAAGCTTTATCGGACATGGTAAATTCGATACCCAAGTCTGTAGTTAGATTAGAGAGGTTTTATGATCTTCAAGATAAATTTAAAAAGTCGGTCAACTGTAAAACCAATAGTTCCTCGTTATCATATGAAAAAGTAAACTTAGGGACTAAGGACAATCTGCAGTGCATTAATCTAGGGGTAGGATGTTCTGAACAAGAAAAAGATGCATTTATTAAATTTTTTAAAGAATTTAAAGATGTCTTTGCATGGACGTATGATGACCTTAAAAATTTCGACCCTAACATCATACAACATGTCATTCCTATGAAACCCCAAACCTTTCCCTTCCAACAGAAATTAAGAAAAATGCACCCTAATCTTGAACCAACCATTAAAAAAGAATTGAATAAGCTCCTAAATGCTAAGATTATTTTCCCTGTTAGGCACACTCAATGGGTTTCTAACCTTGTCCCTATCCGGAAGAAAAGTGGGGAAATCTGACTATGCATCAATTTCTGAAACCTTAATAGAGCGTTTGATAAAGACAACTATCCTGTCCCACCCATGGAACAGATTCTTTAACAAGTATCTAGTTCTGAGAGGCTATCCTTACTGGATGGTTTCTCAGGGTACAACCAAGTCCTGATGTCTCCTCCAGACCAACTTAAAACTACCTTCCGCACCCCGTGGGGCACCTACGCTTATCGGAAAATTCCCTTTGGATTGATTAATGCCGGTGCCACTTTCCAGAGAGAAATGGACATTGCTTTCCGAGGCCTAATCAATCAGTCCATCGTAGTTTACTTAGATGATGTTACCGTATTCTCTAAAAACAAAACCGATCATCTAGCTCACTTACGAGCCATTCTACAGCGATGTCGCAAATACGACATTTCCTTAAACCCTAAAAAATCCATCTTTGCAGTAGAACAGGGTAAAATCTTCGGATTTATTGTGTCGAGCGAAGGGATGATTATCGACCCCGAAAGGACTCAAGTCATCGCGAAACTTTCCCCTCCTACTTCCAAAAAGTTTATGCAATCTTTCTTAGGCCAGATTAACTTCGTGAGGAGATTCGTCCCTAGTTTCTCCGAAATGGTCAAGCCTTTACAGAATTTGATTAATAAAGACACCCAATATCACTGGGGACCCCTAGAAAGTTAAGATTTTAATGCAATAAATAAGGCCATAATAGACGCTCCTTCTCTCATGAGCCCTGACTTTTCTCAAGACTTTACACTCTACACTTTTTCTTCTGACCATTCCTATGCCACCGTCCTAACTCAAAAGAACGCCGAGAACAACGAAGTACCCATTGCCTTTATGAGATCTACTTTCAAAGGCACTGAACTTAATTACCCAGTGGTAGATCAACAATCCTACGTTGTTTTCAAAGAAATCAAGAATTTCTGATCTTATCTGTTGAAGTCTAGGACGAAGATTATTGTCCCTTACCCGGCCGTCAGGAACTTGTTAGTGCAGAAAGAACTAGGAGAAAAGAGGGCTAACTGGGTCACCTCCTTGAAGGAGTACGACATAGAAATTACCACAGCTCAAATAGTGAGAGGCCAAGGGTTATGAAAGTTAGTTGTTGATTCAGCAGCAAGACAACAAGAAGAAAGCGATACGTCAAACCTAGGACAACATGATCAAAATGCAATCTGTTGCGCACAAAACTCTGTCAGTCCTTGGTATGACGATATAAGATTTTGTCTTGAACATGGGTCAACCCCTCGCCACCTGGATCCCACTAAAAGAAGAGAGTTGAGATTAAAGTCTGCCTCTTTCATTTGGTTAATGGTATCTTGTTTCATCAAAATTTTGATGGCGTACTGATGCATTGTCTTGAGAAAGATGAAGCAAAAAAAGTCTTACTAGAACTGCATGCAGGAGAAGCTAGCGATCATTTTGGTGGTGACACCACTACCCATAATTTTTTAAGAGCCGGTTATTACTGGCCCACGCTTTTTAGAGACGCCCATGCTTTGTGTCGTAAGTGTATTATTTGTCAGAAAGCATCAGGGCGGTTACAAAAACCAGCCTTTCCTTTGCAGCCCGTTTCCATAGACTCTCCTTTTCAGAAGTGGGGCCTTGATATCATAGGTTCGATCAACCCCCCATCCTCACAATAGAATAAGTTCATCATAACAGCCACAAATTACTTTACCCGATGGTCTGAAGTTGTCGCGTTATGAACCGTCAATACCAGTTAGGTAATTGCATTCCTAAATTCGAATATTATTACTCGTTTTGGTATTCCTGATTGCTTAGTATTTGGCAACGCTTCTTACTTTTCCTCTCTTGAGATGAGAGAGTTATCTTTTTGAAAAAGGAATTAAATTGAAGTACTCTGCTAGCTATTACCTCCAGGGCAATGGATTGGCAGAATCAACAAACAAGAACTTGATTAAAATCATCAAGAGAACGGTGGCTGAAAATCACAAAAATTGGCACAATGCACTGTTAAATGCATTGTGGGATGATAGGGTAATGCAAAAAGCTTCTATAGGTAACTCCCCCTTTTTTCTCGTTTATGGCAGAGAAGCAATTCTGCCACCACACATTCTTCTTCCTTCACTACAGTTGTCACAGAAAATTTGAGAAGAAGATTGCCCCCCTTTAGAAAACCGAATTAATGCTTTGATGAAGCTATAAGAGGTAAGAGCCCAAGCTAAACGTAAGTTAGATCAACATAAACTATTGGTTAAAAGTTGGTTCGATTCTAACTCTGCTTCTGATAGGAATTTCGAAGTAGGTGACCTCATCTTGAAATGAGATAAACCGCATGAGGGAAAGGGAGAGCACACAAAATTTCAAAACTTATGGCTTGGACTGTTTTTAATTGCTGAGAAGTTGGGTTCTAGTTCTTTCCGATTGCAGGATCTAGAGGGGCAGCCTGACACCTATCTGGTGAATGGCCAAGCCCTGAAAAGATACTTTGCTTGATGACAACCCTTGTACATTATGTACATATTTTGCTTTTTGTTTTCTTTTTCTTTTTCTTTTTTGTTTTTGATTTCTCCTTTTCGTTTATCAGTTTGTGTTTTTGCAAATACACATACCTGCATACCTGAGCTATTTGGACAAAGAAAACAGAAAATCCCTTCGCTAAAATAACTGCTAAGAAAATTGTATAAACATCAATTGTATACTTCTAAAATTTACATCTGTGATTGGCAAAAGTTTGTTGTTTGAAAGAAGTTAATTGATTTCAATCTCTAACATAAGCTTGTTGCGATCATCCATTATCTTTTTATGTTGTCCCTATTCTTTAAGGGAATGACTCAGAAGATGTCTCCCTGCCTTAGAAAGTTGGTTCTGTAAAAGAAACATCTCTGGATCTTAATAAAGGATAGTTCTAAAAAAAATTATGCTGAGGTCTAAAAAAATGTTAAAATATCATAATTTTCAGTGTCACCCCACTCAACTATATAAAACAAAATAAATCATTAATAGAGTTGTGGGAAGTGCTTGTAAACCCGTCGGGATGCTGAACAAGTTTGATGGCAGCGGGTAAATGCATGCATGACGCCAAGACAACTTCGTTGGGGTACTGAACAGGCCCACTGGAAGTGAAGCAATGTCGGGTATATGAAAATTTGCAAAAATGAGATAACTTAACCTTAAAATGTCCTTTTATTCTGATCTAGAACTTCTTGGCAAGATACAGATGTCAGAGTGGGTTAAATGGAAACCCTGTCGAGGCTATGGATGCATGCTGGCAGCAGTGGCTCTATCAACAGTATTGGATATTTTATCTTTAATATCGCGACTCGCTTGTCTTAAGACTGTTATCAGTTTTCATCCTTTAAACACTGCTGGAATATGTGGTTGATGAAGATGTTTATACGATTTTCTGGTTGTTATTTTTGAGTTGGAATTATTCTTGCTGTCCTAATTTGAATTTGTCTTTTGGTAGAGATAACTGCTTCTACCAGTGTGTCGCCATTGTTGGCAGCCAATTCACATTTTTCTACTATCCTTATAAGCTGCCTACACCAGTGTTTTGAAACCCTTAATTTTGGTCGAAATCCTTGAATAAAACGACACTATTATTTTTGCACTATGTGCACACTTACTTTCGTTCTTTTTTTCATGACTGCAAGTGTGAAAACCTAGTTTTCAAAGTCACATTAAAATCATCATTGAATTGTCGTTATCATTCTTGTCGATATGCCCATTGCATTTACAATTTACTTATCGTTATGAAGTTGGAAAAACCCCTTGATCTGTACTCATTTGACATTCTTTGATTGATTATGTAATTTCATTTCATGAGTAATTGAGTTTGTGATGCATTGGTGATTGGATTTATATGTTCTTTGATCGATTCCCTTGATCATTGGTTTCATGAAATCACATAGGTGTTGTGATTAAAACCTTGGTATATATCATTCAATATGACACCTAGTTCATGTTATCAAACCTTTGGCATTAACTTGGATTCATTGTTTGGTTTCAAGGCTATGATAAAACTATAACTTTTGCCCGCGCGAATGTTTAATCCACTTACCATTGATTTCATTGGTTGATTGAATGGAATAATTGTTAACCTATACAATAGTGGTTGAATAGCTATTCGCGTCGACGGTTGTACTGTAGATATGACTATTTTGCATGTATGAACTAGCTCCACCACCTTCGCACGATATGTCATTAATGTCTCCCCCTATCCCTGTTTCACCTTTTCTAGTTTCGGGTAAGCTTGTGAGCATTCTTCCCCTGCGTATGTTGTGATTCAAACCCTGGCTCGTTCACATTGCTCATCGTGTGCTCCTATCTATGGCACCGGTGGTGCGAATAGAGCCGAATGGTAGTCAAGCTCTATTACTCTTTGATAACGCCCGTAAGGATTTAGAGGATAGTGGTTGGATTACGTTTGTACAAAGGTTCGAGGGTTTCAATCTGTTTGTTGCAAAAAAATTATCCCTTACCTTTGATGGGTGTAGGGATAAAGTAGGTGACATTCATCTTGAACTCAGTGAAGAATTCATAAGCTCTGCCACAGGACTAGCAGCCACAGGCCAACGATGGTTTAAGAACTCCAAAGTTGATGAGGTTTCGTGGAATTTATTATTCGTCTCACGAAAGGTTACATCTTGTGACAAAGGTATGCCTATTTCCACTCTTAAACCTAGGTGGCACGATCTTTTGATAATGGTTAAACAATTTGTGACCTGTGAGGGTCGGTATGGATTGGTTTTTCTTTATCACCTTCGACTGTTGATGAATTTCATGGGCTATCCATTGAACATGTCATTTTACTTCCTACGTATTCTTTACAAAATGGCTAAGAGGTTTAAACGAGAGAAGGCTGACAACAACTTGTTTCACCATGGCTTGATTAGAATCATCATCGTTTACCATTTAAACCTTCACGGCAATAATTGGCAAGCTTTTCTCTCTCGAAATGGATTTGTTGATTCAGAGTCTGTCCAAATCGACAAATCCATGGTTAGTGAGACTATGGTCGGGCCACTCATGCCTTTTCATGTCCTACTCCCCCTTCCCAAACCCTCGGTTGGCCCTGATATCGACCTACCAGACATCATAACAGATAAGGTGGAGGCTGTAAATAAGCCTGTGAGTAAGAAGGTCAGGGGTAACCCTACTCTCAACAGCAAGGGTAAAAATAATGCTCGATTGATATCGAGACTTGCTCAGAATAAACCTAAGCCAAACGTTGATCAAAATCCCATAGTTCTCACCAAAGACTCAGACTCTGATATTGAGCGCTTCCTAGCTGGAGAGTACCCTTATTCCCAAGGCCTATGCTCCGAGCCACCCTATGATTATGTTTCTAATTTCCCCCCATGCCTAAAGAACAATCCTAATTACCCAGGAATCAAGCTTCATAATGAAACCCTCAGTGATCTGAACAAACCCTTGACTGTTATTTCGAAGCCCGAACAGACACCATGCAGCTAATGTGATGTGTGGCTAGAGCGCTACTACACTGACATTCCCGTATTACAATCGAAGATCAAATCTTTAGAGAACCAAGTTGCAGTACTGTCGAGATAAAGGGACAAGTTTCGAGCTAATGACAAGAAGCAGAAAACCATTGGTTCGATCATTTTTAGGAATGTCGAATCGACAACAGCCTTCGTCAATTCCAAATTATCATGACCGAGTTGTTTTCTGATTATACATGTATGAATTTCAATATCAATTTCGTTTTATGAATTGCTTGGATTAATATAATGAATTGGTTTTGGTTTTCAAATTAGTTATGTTCATTATTCGAAATGATTTTATCATAGTTTGATTGTCAAAAACGGTTATGTTGTGGATCATGTATAGTAGATTCATTTTACTAAAGTCAAATATGGTTATGATTTGGTTATGCGATTTGGTCGTGCCCAGTTTAGCAATGGATTGGTTTTCATTGGGTTTGATTCATTTTGAACAATTCTGTTGGTTTGAATTAACCAAATCAATGAGGTTTGTTTTTGTTTTGATCTTGATTGCATCTGACCTATATAGGAGATTTTTATGCTAAAATATGAACACAGATATGTTTTGATTTTGTATGATTTCGTTGTGGTTGGATTCTATCGGTTCTGATTTAGTTCTTATGATTTGATTTTGAAACGATTTCGTGGGCTTGAATTGGTATGATCCTCTATATGTGTTATGCGTCATTATTAGTGATTGGGTTGACAAATACGATGTAATCTAATGACACTGTTGACTTCAGGAACAACTCTGTTTTGTATGGAATCGATATTTTCGTTTGGATTCTGGTTACATTCTACCTGTGCAAAAGATCTATTCACTAAAATCACGGAGTTGTGTTGATTCATAACAACTGTGTCAAACACCGACTGTTTCGATTCATTTGATTGTTGCGTGTCTTGAGTTAGCACAATTTCCTGTATTAGGTTAGATTGATATCAAAAATAGATTTGATGTTGCTCTGTTGGTTTTGATTTTCAAAAAAACGATTTTGTCTCTGTTGAATTCATATGAAAACTCGGCTAATAGTTCATTTTGAAATTGATTCAAGTAATGATTTTGTTGACTGTCAATCGATTCTGTCCACTTCTAATTGGCAATGACAAACGTTTGACAAATCCCATATATCATGTTTTCAACTGATTAATTCATTTACGATTTCATTTGTTTCAAATTTACATACAAGTTTTCATTTGATTTGCAAATAGAATGGTCGTTTGTATATGTTAATACAGTTATATCAATTTGAAAAATGATCCTGTTGATTTCGTTTGGATTCGACAATGATTTTGTTGATAGCTGAAGCAACTATTTGTGTCGATTTCAATTAGTTTATGAAAACAATTTCATTGCTGTCAAGTATCTAATGTGATTCTGTTGACCCAAATTGGTGATAACGAATTAAACAGAGTGTATCCATCTATGTTATCATTTGGTTGAATACAATTTAGTTTGTTCAATTTGCATACAAGTGCCGATTTGAATAATGCTTTCAGCAACCAAATATTTTTCAATAGTTTGAATATATTTTTTAAGATTCGAATTGATTTTGAAGTGATTCTGTGTTTAATTTAGACCAACTACAGAATCGCAAGATTCTGTAGCTAGTCTTAGAAATTAGATTTTTATCAATTTTATCAATAAAATATCCTCTAATATTGTCTATTCTTGTCCTTGTTCAAGTACATATGAATTGCAATGATTGATTTTGGCATGATGTGACAATATAGGAGATATTTGTGTGATATAGTTTTTATTTTTAAGTTGTTAGTTTGAGTTAGAAATAGAAACTTGGGATATTTTCCCAGATTGTGTAAACTATTTTGATAACTCCCACAAGGATGTTTTACCCTGTGGGAGGTCTTTAAATACTAGTCAATTTTTTGTAATAAACTCATCATCCTCACTGTGGGAGAACCAAACTATGGATTTATGATACAGACTGAGATGAAAGTTGATGTCTTGTAACAACTTTCGCTTTCAATATATCAAACTTTTGTTTCAAGTTTCATTCATATCATTTTGCAGTTGATTATAGACTACTTTAGCTATCATAATCTATTGCAAGTTGATGTGATTTTATTAATGTGTAATCTATATCTGATCTCTCTTATTTAAAAATAAATAAAATAATACAACAATTACTTTGTTTCAGTTAATGAATCACAGATTTATCTTCTTCGTTAATTGAATCATTTTATACAAATCCTTACATGCAGATTTATCTAAATGTTATGATTTGTAAATTATAAGATTGTTGTAACTTTTATGTCTTGTTTTTTCTGTTATCGATATTCAAAAGAGCATTGCTGCTTACTGTTTACTAGAGGCTGGCAGAGGATTGATGCAAGTTTTCTTCCATAGAACAACTGAACTAGATTCTTTACACAGGACAAATAGGAAAGCGTTCTTACAGGTTAGCTTATTAGTATAAATTAATTAGTTTAGATAGGTATATGTATAGTTTAGATTTGTAGTTAGAGTTATTATTTTAGTTTCTTAGTTTAGATAGTTTTTCAGTTTATTTCTTTTTCATAAAAATTATAAAATCAAAAAACAATAGTCTCGCTGCCTTAGGACAGATTACAAATGAGTTTTTCAGGTTTTCATTTAAATCTGTAACTTGTAAATATTGTACATTTGTGATTAAGATTTAATCCTGTTAGTAGTTAGATATTTAATTTCGTAGAGTTATTATAGTGTTAGATAGTAGATTGTATATATAATAGTTTAGATTTGTTTATTAGTTTGTTTTAATTATTATTTTTCATTTAGATTAGTTTATTTAGAGTAGTTTTGTTTTTGTTTTCTTAGGACTTTAGATCGGCTAACAGAGCCACTAAACCCGTCAGGGTGGGTTATCCCAAATGGATTGGGTTATTTAGACAACCCTGGACTGGATCCACTCTCTCAGTTGACGGGCAGTCAATTTCGCCCGTCAACGGGTGGTCCTTCCACCAACTTCATGCAATGATTGGCTTTTCAAGTCATCAAGGGTAGATGGAGGATATTTTCTCACAAATAATTTGGAATCACAAAATAATTTTGGTAAAGGTGGATTGGGATCCTTAGGCATATTGAACCCCCTTCTTTCCCCCCTCACTATTCTCCACTCGTGGTATCATGGTCAATGTAGGTTCCTTAGTCAATTGCTTGCATTTTATTATTAGCTAAAGGATATAATGTTTACAATATTAACATGTCCAGATCATCATAACATCATAATTAACTATCCATGCTGAGATTAAAACAATAATTAACTTAATTAATTACATATTCAATCAATGGATCAAAATGGGTATGTTACAATCCCCTCCCCTTGAAGGAATGTTGTCCTCATTGTTCACACCCCATCATCGATGTCCTCTTTATTCTAGAATTACACCATCCCTAGTGTTCTCATTTTATGTAGCAACATTTGTAGTATCTTTCACTTATCAGTTGCACCGACATCATCGTCCTTTTCACAACCTAGTCCACCTCCACACTTCTAACATACCATCACATGCCTACAACAATTATCAAGAAACATGCATATTAGAACCACTTTCTATACATAAATATCCCATTAATATTCATAAGTTATGATAAGGTATGCATTTCATCACAATACTTATATGTATGATCATGGATATGCATCCATATGACTACCACATATAGAACTCAATCCATTGTTTTCTCAACCATGCCCAATGTACTCATGATATTAGCTATCATGTTATTTACTCAAGTCTCCTCTTCCTTACAATCACTCACCCTCCAGGATCAGGTATCCCCCTTCTCTATTACACAGTCTTTTGGGTGATCCATCATTTTCCTAGGATTCCTTGCAACAAAAGAGTATTAATACTTACAAATTATTACAGCCAAGCCATCCCCAATTTTCTACAACCTAGCATAGTTCATCACAATGGTGATCATGGCATATCATATGGTTCCCATGTCATAACAGTAGCCTCTTATCTACCTTTTCCATCTCAAAAAATATCACGTATCCTTCCTGGACAGATCCACCAATCAGCCAAACACATGTGAGTATCAATGTTTGTAATCCTTTACTACAATGCATCTAACCACTCAATAAATTTTCAATCATTAGCACCCATACATATAATCTTTTCATTGAGTGATTTTCAACAATTTACACAAAACCTTTAATTTCCACACACCATCAATTTCATTACTTTCCATTTTCGATCATCTCAACTGAATGAAACAATCATTCATTACACGTACCTTACTATTATACTCATAATGTAATCCAATGTTTAAGCTAGAAAACTAATGTGACAATAATCACGGCCGCATGCACACAATACATCCAACATTGGTCTTTAGAATACTACATAACCATGCATTTCCTTATTGCAACTACCTAACTCATATCATGAGTGCAACTACTCTACTACTTGTTGTCAATCATGGCACATAAATTCATACACGTACTACCAATATTTTACCAATCATTATATAATAGAAGCTTCCTACCTTTAACATACCCTACCCAAGTATTCAATGACATATATTCCTTTGCTCATTCTCTTATTACTAAAGATACAAAACATACTTGAAGGAATTCTTACCCAATTCCCTTCAATTTCCTTGCTAGTTTGGCATGAGCAATTTTATACCTACCTAGTTTTTGTCACCATTCTTAATGTTACATGTATAGGTGATACTTCCTGAGATATCACATGATCCCTTCATTAGCCTTTCAACAAGCATCCTCTCATATTTTTCCTCCACACAAGGTTGTCAATCGTAGGTAACTACATCATCAACATCTTGAATCTTCATACGATAATAACAACCATAATCATGGAAGTTATCGTGCTAATCATAATGTATGTGCCATGACACTTTTTAAATCAACAAAAATTGTTATATATTCCCTGAAATACCTATATGCACTCTATCACATCATTTCTTAAGGCATTTATCTGAGTGCAAATACATTTCAATTATTTTCTTGTTTTTATCTTCATTTTTAGGCTTTAATTATCCATATCCATTATCTTTCTCATTCTAGAGAAATATATAAAAAGAGAGAGAGAGAGAGGATTCAAGGTATTATCCCTTTTGATTCCTCTACACATCCTGGGTTTCACATCCTAGCCGATATTGTTCCATAACCTCTCTTTTATCTTAAGCATTGCAGTCAAGTCCATCTTGACATGCAATATGCATTCGATGTAGCAAGGGCAGTTTCACAAGTTCATTTTAGAATTCCATATTATCAAGAATATGCAATTAACTTATATTAATATTCCTCAATAATCTCACCTAGCACATTAACTTAAAAAAGGTAACACAAGGGAATCCCTCCCCCTTGCATTTCCATGCATAAATTGTTTCCGTTGATGTTGTAAAAATGCAATGAAATTGTACTTGATAACATTCTAAGACATACATGGTATTCATTTACATTGCTTTGTTGCTTCATTGATCTTCACAGTTATCTTCTCTTGACAAATCCTTTTTGTAGTCCACCCACATTTAACTACTTTAGCATGCAACTTCTTTGTTGCAATGCCTAATAGATCAACACAATTCAATTGGAATTTAGCACATCGAACGCATGCACATCAGACTTATTGAAAATATTCCTCATTAAATGGGTTCAAATGAATTAGAACCAATCAAATCCAAATTCAAATTCTTCATTGAAAGTGGACTCAATTATGATCAAACTATATCATAACACTTAATTCTGAATTGGCCAACACTTGTTCTACCCCTTTTCACGAGCTCTAATTCGTTTCTCCCAGTTGGATTTATTCCTCGGGAAACTATCCTTCTGATATGTAGATTCACAATTCGTATTATTATCATAACAATATCTATGAATTACAATAACTACCACATTCTAGTAAAAATAGCAAACGATAAGTTTAATGACACAGTTATCAACCCATCACATAACGTTAATCCAGGGTTAGTGTTCTTCTTCCTCTTGATGAAAATCATTAATAAAGACCATCTGCATGCAATGCTTTCACTTTATCCACATACATTAATATGTATTCCTCTCCCTCCAGGGAGGACCATTCAACGTCACTCTTTTCACCTCCAAGGACATCACTAGCATGTCCATACCTTTTTTTTTAACAAATTGACAACAATTCTTACAACTTCAATATAGGATTAAAATATTTTTCTTTTTATTTTTGAAAGTGAACCATTATTCCATAACGTCTCGTAGGCATACTCATAAGTATGTTGATATGTTTCTAATGATGTAATAATCAACAAAAAGAAACCTATTGTATGCCAGACAACATATAATACTCATTCTCAGTCACTAGGTGAGCTCTTTGTTCCAACTCTTTCTAGAGAGTGGCTTACATCCTTCTCAGAGCACTATCCCAAGAAAAATGTTCAAGATAAGGTCAACTAGGCAATAACATTACCCAAAATACCACAATCATTATTTCATGCTTCATAATTAGACTCATGTAAGGGTCTTCAACAAGATTCCTTCATTCCACATTGTAGGCCAATTGTGCCTTCAATAATATATGTGTGTGCATGTGCAACACCTTCACACGTTCCTCCATTCTTATTGCATTAAATTCAAGCTTAAGATCAACCTCTTTCTCATGAGTTCACACTCCTTCAAACAATAGACTTTTAAGGATATAATCCCCAATGTGTGGCTCTCCTTTCAAGATATCACTCTTGCACACTTGACCTATGAGAGTCTCTTGCAACATAACTTCTCAATTGAAGTCAACTAGGCACTGGTATCCCTACCCAAATTATAAAAAGTAAGTTCTATATCTTTCTCCACAACTTAACTCATCCGTACATTCATCTCATGCACTCAGGTCAATACACACACACACATTCCTTTATAGGAATAACAACTTACAATTTTACTTAATAAAACTATAAGCATAAGAACCTCCTTCTTATTAGGAATTCCTGACCCTTCTGGGTGTTATAGCTAATTCCCATTAGAAATACAGTGTACCATTATATATGAATCTTTCCAAACGGTCATCTACTTCACTATGGGTGAAGAGTGTCTTAATATTCCTAAAACACCATCATATGGTAAGTGGATGGTACCTTCAAACACATTCTTTAAACCTTCATAAAAGAACAAGGATAATCCTCATCCCTCAATAGGGTCCTTATCCTTCTAGGTGTCTAGTCTATCAGCTAACAATCACCTAGTCTTAAAAACTCATGAAGCTTGACATTTAGATTTTCCAAGAGTACACATCTCAAGTGACTTCCTTCATGTAATATCACAATATCAAGGGTGGGTTCATCATGATAATACCATCCAATAATGGATGTAGTCTCTACCTTGTCAAAGATTGCAATTATCATCATGGCCATATCACTCTAGATTAGATAGACAATCCTCCAACTTCTTTTGTCACAAACGAATGGACTAGATATAACTTGTTTCAAGTTTACAAATAAATTCCTCTATCACAAGGAACTTGGTCATATAGGCCTGCCGCAGACCCCCTGCCCTCGGGCCTAGATCAACGCAGGATCTTTTACAAACCGCGCGAATATTTAATTAAACTCCATTTGTTTAAGCCCCAAAATATTTTGGGTTTCGCGAGTTGGAGGTTCTCGACGCAATATCACAACTTTTACAATCGCCAAAATCTAAAACATCAACGAAGGTTGACTCCTCCAACGCGAAGAGAACATGCCACCTATTACCCACTAGTTTCGGCTTTTCAGGACTTGAACGAACAACCAACAATCGTTCCTCTTCCCTTATGATTCCCCGAATTCCAAAATGATGGAATGTCGAAATGGGCTCAACATCCCATGGAATGCGAGACCGATGGCCTTTCAGGATTTTCCCCGAAGCTTGACCCCTCCTTTGACTTCCGCCACACGTATCCTATGACTGATACTTGGGACCCACCTTTCGACATTTCTCTCTTCGTGATTTCGGGAGTTGTGTTGACCATGCAACTCCACTTCTTGAGTCCTGAAACCCTGAAACCCGATTGGTGCCCAACGATTATTGTCCCTCGAATTTTTGGGAAATTTTCCTTTCACTCTTCGGGTTTTCGTGAACCAGGAGTTTGAAACTCCCGATTCCAAAGTCACTGCCTCCTCTACTTCCCGAACCTCGAAAAGACGAAATGCCGAAATTCCACACCAAAGACACACCGTGTTTCACGACTTTGGGATTTTCAATGAAAAGGGTCCTGGTTCCTTTTCATTAGAATTTCCAGAATGTCGAACCCCAAAATACCAAAATTCTAAAATTGCATGCATGATAATCCCTTTCGCGATACGTGAATTTGAGTGACCAAGGATTTTGGTCTGCACTTCAAACTTGTGAATCTTGAATCCCCAAAATGATCTGACGGCACAAACTGACCACGATCAACAACCCACGTTGATTATGTATGCCAGGGTGGCGGATTCATCCAACTCCTAACCACCTTACAGCTCCTTTGGATCCTACGGTCCTCACGATTTTGCGAGTTCTCCATGGAGAATTATGGCCACCAAATGCGCTCCTCAATGACTCCTATCCAAAAGAATCAGTGTTCTCCCTCCTGAACTTGAATTCTATGAGAAAATTTTGATCTTCGTCTCCCTTTGAGCACTTCAAAGGTGTTATCCTTCTTGATCTTTCATTTGTAAACTCAAGCTTCCCAAAAGGATCCCTGCTCACACTCCTTGTGGAAAACCTTCAAATAACCTCTGGTTATTTGAGTTTCCGACCCTATGCACTCTTTTCAACAGTGGTCCTTCAACCTTCCTTCTGGATTTATAAAATCCAAGGCTTCAATTGGCCTGTGCACACCTTGCACGACTCTGTGCTTCACCTTCACTTCAACGGGTATGAGAACAACGGTATCTCTCTTGAGATTTCTGAGATAAAACTCAGACCCTCGTCAACACACACCTTGCAGATGTTTGCTGCACTCCTTGCAGAAATTCTCAGGAAGAGAAACAATTGAAACTCATTCTTCTCCTCTCTCAGACTTCATTCACTCAACATGAAATCATACACATAACACAACATTGAAACAAATGCATAACAGAGAAGATAAAACAACTAAAAACATACCATTTAACAAATGTAAACGGTAAGCATCATAACACCATGAAAGTTGAGTCAAAGCTTCATATATTAAATCAAGTGCTCATGTACATGGGTTCTTCTCTACATATATTTGTTACATCTCTACAACTTATGAATTATGAATGATCATCAAAAAAATTACAATGATACAAGGGTGAGGGTGTCTATATCCGTTTTCCCTCCTACGCTTCTAAACTGTCTAATATATTAAATCAAATCTACCTACTTTCATTAAATAGACTTAAATGCCTATTACATTCTACATATGAGAGTAATTCCTCCAGATCTGTTCATATCTCCAAGACATAAATGCAAGCACTCTTCTCCTAGCTATTACATTAATGCTTCAGATTTCAAAATTCAAAACATTTTCATAAAAATGTGCTCTCTCTCTCTCCTTTTTTTTCATTTGCACGTCCAGTTGTTCCTTTGGTTAGGTGCGTGCTTTGGCTTTGTACGATGCTCCTGCATCATACTCCCTCACTTGAAAATTTTCATGAACTCTTGTTCATGAGCTCTTGCACGGTCTGTCCATGCTTTTGAATTTCTGCTTCATCCTCCCAACTGGCATCTTCAACTGGATGTCCCTTCCATTTGACCAAGTATTCAAAATACTCCTTCCTCCTGGTCTTTTTGCTAACCCTTTTGTCAATTATGATTTCCATCTATGGCTCTACAACTACAGGAATTTGTTTTGTCCATTGAATTTCTTTTTGTTCCTCCTCTGTTCCTGCTTCTTTATCTCTGTAAGGGTACAAATATGCAACATTGAATATCGGTGAGATTCCGACCCCATCGGGTAATTCAATCTCATATGCGTTTTCCCCAAATTTCCTTATGACCTTGCATGGTCTAATCTTTTTCATCTTCATCTTATTATACGTTCCCCTTGGGAACCTCTCCTTCCTCAGATGTGCAAGAATCAGATCACCAACTTCAAATTGAAGTTCTCACCTGTGTCGATCTGCTCTCCGCTTGTATTCTTGACTTGAACTCTGCAATCTCTCCTTAACTCAGCTGTGAAGCTCCTTCATTCCTTCTGCAAATTCCTCTGCACTAGAACTCCTGAATTCATTTTGTTTCGAATATTTCAATTCAGAAACTCCCCTTGGATGCATTCCATATATAATCTGGAATGGACTCTGCCCTGTGCTTCTATTGAGTGAATCATTGTAATAAAATTCCGCCTGTGGCAGAATGTGATCCCATTGACTGTGGTGTTCAGTCACTAAGCTTCTTAACAAATCTCCCAAGCTCCTGTTCACGACTTATGTCTGTCCATCCTTCTGAGGATGATATGCTGAGCTAAAAGACAAACTTGTCCCCAACTTCTTCCATAAGGTCCTCCAGAAATTCCCTATGAACTTGGTATCTCAATCAGAAACGATACTCTTTGGCAAGCCGTGAAGTCTAACAACTTCCTTTAAAAACAGGTTTGCAATATGAGTTGTGTCACTGGTTTTCTGGCATGGTACGAAATGTGCCATATTTGAAAATATGTCGACTACCACAAAGATTGAATCATATCCTTTATGTTTCCTTGGCAATCCTAATATGAAATCCATGCTCACTGTGTCCCACGTCCTTTCAGGTATGGGTAATGGTTGGTATAACCCTGTGTTCTGCCTTTTCCCTTTCGTGTGCTGACAAATTCTTCACCTGTCCACAAATTTCTTGACATTTGTTCTCATCCCTGGCCAAAAATATGAGCCATTCAACTTTGAGAACGTCTTGTCATGACCTAAATGTCTGACCAATCCTCCACTGTGTTTTTCCTTCAGCAAATTCTACCTCATGGAGAATTTCAGAATACATAGCTAGTTTCCACTGAACAATAATCCTTCCTGGATCACGTATTCAGTCCATTGTCTTTTGTCCCTGAGAATTGGATTCTCAGATGCCTCATATGCCTCTTTAAAATCTGGTTCATCCCTATACATTTATTTGAGTTTATCAAAACCCAAAGTCTTGACTCTGAACTCCTGCATAAGCAAACATTTCCTGCTCAAAGCATCAACAACTTTGTTAGCAGTTCCAGAAATATGCTTAATCACAAAAGTAAAATTTTGCATGTATTCAACCCATTTAGCATGTTTTTGGTTCAACTTCTCTTGTCGAGTCACGAATTGCAAAGTGTGATTATTGTTGTACAAAAAAAACTCCTTGGGAACCAAATAGTGTCTCCATTTTTTCAGCGCTTGTATGACTGCATAGAATTCCTTGTCATACGTGGAGTACTTAATCCTTGCTTCATTCAGTTTTTTGCTGAAATATGCAATCGACCTGTCGTCTTGGCTCAAGACTGCTCCAATTGAAAATCCACTCACGTCACACCTGACTTGGAATGCCTTGCTAAAATCTAGCAAAACCAGAATTGGTTGCTCAGTGATCTTCTTCTTCAACAAATTGAATCTCTTCTCTACTTCCTCCATCCAATGAAAAGATTTATGTCTTTTCTTCACCGTATCCATCATTGGTGCACTAATTCCACTGAAGTTTCGGATAAATTTCCTGTAGAATCTAGCCAAACCATGGAAGCTTCGAACTTCAAACATGCTCTTCGGCGATGGCCAATTCTTAATCGCCTTTATCTTTTCCAGATCCATTTTCAGTTCATTTGCAAAGATAACAAAACCCAAATAAATGAGTTATGTCCTCATAAATGAGGATTTCTTCATATTAATTAGCAATTTCTCCTATTGTAATCTCCTCATTACTGCAACTAAATGTTTTAAGTGCTCTACTTCTGTCCTACTGAAAATTAATATATCATCAAGATATACAATGACGAATTTCCCAATGAAATCCTTTAGGACTTCGTTCATCAACCTCATGAAAGTACTGGGTGCATTTTTTAAGCCAAATGGCATGAAAATCCATTCATACAGCCCCTCATTCATCTTGAATGTTGTCTTCCATTCATCACCTTCTCTCATCCGAATTTGATGATACCCTCTTTTCAAATCAATATTTGAAAAAAACTTTTCTCCACTCAAGCAATCCATCAAGTCGACCATCCTTGGCAATGGAAATCTGTATCTGATGGTAATCTTATTGATTTCCCTTGAGTCTATACACATTCTCTAGCCTCCATATTTCTTTGGGCTGAGCACTATCGGAACAACACATGGACTCAAGCTTTATCGAATCAATCCTTTGTCCATTAAGTTCTGGACTTGTCTCTTAACTTCTTCATTTTCCTGTGGCGTCAACTAGTATGCTACTTTATTCAGCAAACTGGATCCAAGTATAATATTGATATGATGACTTATACTCCTGATAGGTGGCAATGAACAAGGTAGTTTGTCCACTACTATATCAACAAACTCTCCCAGCAACTCCTGGATTTCTTCTGGTAAATCATCTATCCTCGTACTGGTCAAAACAATTATGGGCTTCCTAACCACAATAAATTGTGTGTCTTCCTTCTTCTTAACCTCATCAAGAAGTTCCTTCCCACTCATGAGAAGTACAGTGTTTCTCATCTCTATTCTCACTTCTTTATCCTTAATTGGTAGCAACATGTGAGTCCTACCATTTTTCTCCAGGGTGTACGTGTTCTTTCTCCCATCATGAACTACGTTTCTGTCATATTTCCATGGTCTACCCAGCAATAGATGACAAACATCCATGGGAATGACATCACATAATATTTCGTCTTTATATCCTCCTATTTTAAATTCAACTAAACATTGTTTAGTGACATTCACATGATGTCCTTTTTGTAGCCACGAAACTCTGTATGGGCTTGGATGTACAATAGTCTCCAGCACTAGCTTTTCTACCATATCTATAGATATGAGATTGTCTGTGATCCCGCTATCCACTATGACCTTGCATACTCTGTCTTTAGTTTTGCAAGCAGTCTGAAACAGACTGTTTCTTTGGGCTAGGATCTCTGCCTCCTTCTCTGGCTTCAAGAGAACTTTCCTCATCATTAAGGATCTTCCACCCTCAACATATTTTTCCTCAACATTCCATCCTTGATCTTTGGCAATGTGAGTTTCACCACCTTCTTTCTTCTTATCCGGACACTCATAGGATTTATGTCCAATTCTTCCACAGACAAAGCATTTCACTTCACCTCCTCTACCTCTTCCTCTTCCTCTGGCCCAAGGAAAAGTATTTCTATCAGCATACTACCTTCCTTGTGAGCTTCCTCCTCTCTTGGGTTGAGTTTTCTTTCCCTCTTCTTTAGGTTTCTGATTTCTGTCTTGGGCATATGTTTTTCCTCTGGCTTGACTTCTACCTCGGCCTCCTTGACCTAGTTGCTTCTGGATTAGCTTCTCTTTATCTTTCAGAGTTATCTGATAAGAATCTTCCACATTTCGAATGGTCATCATGCTCATCTCATCTTGAATTTCATATCGCAAACCATTCATGTACCTGGCAAATTTTTCATCATCGCTTTCCCGATGACCTTCTCTAATGTTTATCCTATAGAATTCTTCAGTGTATTCCTTCACTGACATCAGCTTCTGTCTCAAATTCTGCATCCTCTGAAACGGAGTGATTTGATAATCCTTGGGTATAAATTTGGCTTTCATCTTTGCAACCATTATATCCCAGCTTTTGATTTTATGCTTTCCCTTGCAGCGTCTGTCAGCCTGCAGTTCATCCCACCACAGTGCTACATGCCCTTTAAGTCTAGTAATGACATGTTTGACTTTCTTGTCTTCCTCAACATCCTCATAGTCGAAGTATTTGTCTAGAGCTCTAATCCAGTCTAGAAGTTCTTCAACATCCAAGTTGTCTTCGTACATTGGAATGTCCATTTTTTCTCTGGCTCCTATCCTTGCAACAACCCTGAATAGGCATTCGTCTGCATCATCTTCGACTGCAACTTCTTCTCCTTCGTTTCTATCTTCATTTTCACTTTCATCCTCGTTGATATCCCCAATGTCAACTGTGTGCCTCTGTTCTCTCTCCATAGCATCAAGTCTAGCATGTAACTCACGCATTTATCTTGCCACTGCTAGATCAGGCATTGGCCTATATCTTCTTCTCGGTGGCATGGTTGAACATTTTTTCTCTTTTCTCTCTGCTACAGAAAGCACAGAAGTTGTTATGTGCTCTGATACCACAACTTCCGCAGACCCCCTGCCCTCAGGTCGGGATCAGTGCAATATCTTTTCCAAACTGTGCAAATATTTAATTAAACTCCTTTGTTTAAGCCCCGAAATATTTCGGGTTTCGTGAGTTCGAGGTTCTCGACACAATGTCACAACTTTTAAAATCGTCGAAATTTGAAACGTCAACAAAGGTTGACTCCTCCAATGCGAAGAGCACATGCCACCTGTTACCCACTAGTTTCGGCTTTTTGGGACTTGAACGAACAACCAACATTCGTTCCTCTTCCCTTATGATTCCCCAAATTCCGAAATGTTGGAATTTCGAAATGGGCTCAACGTCCCATGGAATGCGAGATCGATGGCCTTTCAGGATTTTCCCTGAAGCTTGACCCCTCCTTTGACTTCCACCATGTGTATCCTCTGACTAATACTTGGGACCCACCTTTCGGCATTTCTCTCTTCGCAATTTTGGGATTTGTCTTGACCATGAAACTCCACTTCTTGAGTCCCAAAACCCCGAAACTTTATTGGTTCCCAACGACTATTGTCCCTCAACTTTTCGGGAATTTTTCCTTTCCCTCTTCGAGTTTTTGCGAACCAGGAGTTTGAAACTCTCGATTCCAAAGTCACTGCCTCCTCTACTTCCCGAACCTCTGAAAGCCGAAATGTTGAAATTCCACACCAAAGACACACCGCGTTTCATGACTTCGGGATTTTCAATGCAAAGGGTCTCGGTTCCTTGTCATCGGAATTTCTGGAATACCGAATCCCGAAATACCAAAATTCTAAAATTTCACGCCTGATAATCCCTTTCGCGATCCAGGAATTTGAGTGACCGAGGATTTTGGTTTGGTTTTCACTTCAAACTTGTGAATCCCAAATCCCCGAAATGATCTGATGGCTCAAACTGACCACGATCAACAATCCACATTGATTCTTGATGTCAGGGTGGCAGATTCATCCAACTCCTAACCACCTTACAGCTCCTCTGGGTCCTATGGTCCTCGCAATTTCGCGAGCTCTCCACAAAGAATTTTTTCCACCAGATGCACTCCTCAATGACTCCTGTCCAAACGACTCGGTGTTCTCCCTCCTGAACTTGACTTCTATGATATGATTTCGATCTTCGTCTCCCTTTGAGCACTTCAAATGTGTTATCCTTCCTGATCTTTCACTTATAAACTCAATCTTCCCAAAAGTATCCCTGCTTGCACTCCTTGCGGAAAACCTTCAAATAACCTTTGGTTATTTGAGTTTCCGACCCTATGCACTCTTTGCAACAATGGTCCTTCAACCTTCCTTCTGGATTTATAAAATCCAAGGCTTCAATTTTCCTACGCACACCTTGCACGGATTTGTGCTTCACCTACACTTCAGCGGGTATGAGAACAATGGTATCTCTCTTGAGCTTTCTGAGATAAAACTCAGACCCTCGTCAACGCACACCTTGCAAACATTTGTTGCACTCCTTGCAGGAATTCTCAGGAAGAGAAACAATTGAAACTCATTCTTCTCCTCTCTCAGACTTCATTCACTCAACATGAAATCATACACATAACACAACATTGAAACAAATGCATAACAGAGAATATAAAACAACTGAAAACATACCATTTAACAAATGTAAACAATAAGCATCATAACACCATGAAAGTTGAGTCAAAGATTCATATATTAACTCAAGTGCTGTTGTACATGGGTTCTTCTCTACAACTCTCTGTTACATCTCTACATCTTATGAATTCTGAATGATCATCCAAAAAATTACAATGATACAAGGGTGAGGGTGTTTATATCCGGTTTCCCTCCTACGCTTCTAAACTGTCTAATCTATTAAATCAAATCTACCTACTTTCATTAAACAGACTTAAATGCCTATTACATTCTACAGATGAGAGTAATTCCTCTAGATCTATTCATATCTCCAAGACATAAATGCAAGTACGCTTCTCCTAATTATTACATTAATGCTTCAG
>ML790929.1:209504-238777 GCA_009831015.1 Picea engelmannii
AAGCAATCATTATGAAGGAAACTATAGAAGAATAGATCGTGAACCCAGATGGACCACACCACAAAGAAGATCACTTATGCCCAGGTATCAAAATTTCTTTCTTGGACATTGTTATACTTGTGGAAATTTTGGACACAAGGCAACCAATTGTAGAATCAATGGAATGAATAACTATGCAAGCTACATGAATGGTGAAAATAGTAGATATGAAAATGTTCGTATACCTTTCAATAGAAATTATAATCCATTTGACCCATTAATGGATCAAAATGTTGTATGTTACCAGTGCAATAATCTTGGTCACAAAGCACGAGATTGCAAAGAGATGAAGGAATATAATCATATGCCAAATGTATTCATACCAACTACAGCATGGACAAGGAAATAAATTCCACACAATGAAAATTGTCGAATAGCATTAATCACTAAAGAAGAAAAGAAGAAGATGAATGGTTCATAGATAGTGGGTTCTCATCTCATATGATCGGAGATCAAAGCAAATTTGTCAACTTGAAGAAAAAGGGTGGAAATGTTGCATTTGGAGATGACTCATCTACCAAAATACTTGCAAAAGGAACTGTAAATCTTGGAAGTGAAAATGTAAAAGCAGGAAAAGTCTTATTGGTTGAATATTTGAAGCATAATCTCCTCAGTGTCAGCAAAACATGTGATCAATGATACAATCTTATGTTTGACTCCCGAAAATATAAAATCAAAGAAAATAACTCAGGAAGATTGGTTGCAACTGCAAAAAGAAGACCGAACAACATATACATCCTAGACATGAAGAAGAGAGATAAGACATAAGCCACACAAAAGGATTCCAAGGAAGAAAAATTCCCAAAGACCAAAAATAAGTATGAAGTATTATTGAGTGCCACATGTTTAGGGGGAGCATCCCCAAAGAAGAAGGTTTCCTTTTGCCATTAAACTTAGGGGGAGAAGCCATACCCTTTGCCATTGATGTCAAAGGGGGAGAGAAATTAGGATCATGATGATAGGGGGAGAATTGGTGTTTCCATCAATGGCAAAGGGGGAGATTGTTGGAAGATTGGTTGTTGTCATTGAGGTCAACCCTAGTCATGGGTTTCGGACCACAAGATTGATGAAGGTATTTGGACATGAATGAAAATGCACATGAAGATACAACACCCATGGATGGATAGTATACATCATGTTGTTTCCAGTTGTATGTGGAACGTCACGTGGATCCTCATGGTTGAGGAGAAATGAATTTTTGAAGATGACAAAGTGAATTGAAGAAGGAAGTACACGTAGGCCCTGAAGATAATTAAAGAAAATAATTACAAAATAAGAAAGTGTCAGGTCAGCCCTAATGTTAAAAGGAAGTGACATAAATGGTATAAATAAAAATCATTATACATTCATTTGATACAAGTCAAATTTCAGAGGAAATAAGAAGAAATGAAGGCTAGATTTCAAAGGAGGATGAAGTCTTTTGGTGATGTATTCTAAGGTATGTTATATTCAGGTCATCTTACCATTTTTGCTATAACGTTTTTTATAGAATGATTAAGATGGTGAAACAGATATGGTATTGAGAAGACATATCAAGGTACCTCTGGTAAAAATTTCAGCTCTTGATTCTCTATAATTATGGAGATACACTTTGTGGAAGATAGGTTTTGTGACCAGTCCTAAAGCTAGTCAATAAACAGGTGTTCCGGGTAAAACAATCATAACTTATTCATCGAGAATCCAAATGAATTGGGAAAATTTTCATTGGAAATAGTACAGACGTTATTTTCTTTTGGAGTTTCAGAATCGGATGTTAATTATTGAGCATGGGGCATTCTATGCAAGTTCACTCTCCTGAATAGACCAAAATTGAATAAAGTCTACCATTCTTTCTATAACTTATTTTTGGGGAGGATTCAAGGAGTGAAAATTGGAGGAGTTTCAGAGAATACATTGAGTAATATTATCTACAGGATCAGATTACTTCAAGAATTGAAGAATTGCAGAAATTGAAGAAGTCTCAGGAAGCATTATCAGGTTCTATGTGATGATTGGTTGATGGTGATGATTTAATGTAAAGTTTTATTATCTTTCATATATTCTTGGGTGGAAGGAAGGGGCAAGGATGGAGAGTTCAAATCTCTCTTGATATTAGAGGATTGTATCTTCCTCTTGGAGTTTTATCCCTCCCTTTACATTTGGAAGTTGTAGCTAGCTTTGGAAGTCATTACTTCCCTTGAACAATAACTATTGATTATTTCTCATATATTGTGCATGGTGTATTGTGGTGTATTGGTGTAACTCTTATACTATTGTTCATTGCTCATTGGATATAGTTGAATGGTTTAAATATAAGTTGAAAAAGGTTTTAAATTGTACTTGACACTGATTCACCCCCCTCTCAGTATCAACAACCCCATAGGGGAATCTTACCCAATTATTCTTCCCATATACACAATGTCCATAGAAATAAAAATCCAAAGAGAAATTATACATACCTTCAACCATACCTTTATCGTGTAGTAGTAGAAATCCCTTATCTTCAATATGCCCCAATCTTTGATGCCACAACATATCCTTTTCTCCAGAGACAATATGAGTTTTTTCTTCTTCAACTCCAATCTTATGAACAATGGAACTATTACACCCATCATTAATAGTGCTTCCCTGCAGCTTATACAAATTTCCAATCCGAACTCCCTTTAGCAACATCATTGCTCCTCGAATGATCCTATAGGTTTGTTTTTCAAACACTATTTTACCCCTGCATCCTCCATTTTTCTTACATAAATCAAATTTCTGGCTAATCTTGGGATGTGCAGAACACCAGGCAATGTTCTAATCCTTCCAGCCATGAGTTTGAAATTGAATTTTCCTCATCCTATGATTTTGGTTGTCAAGTCGTCACCTAGTAAAACATCACTTCCATCATACATTTCATACTTTCAAAACCACTCCTTGTGAGGATTCATATGAAAGGATGAACCCAAGTCATCTAGACATGCCTCATTATCTACATGTTTTCTTGAATAAGCCAAGTACACATCCCTTCCTTCTCCCTTGGAGGTTTTTTATTCTGTAGGAGGAGCATCTTCAAATCCATTCCCTCTCTCAACACTTTTGGATCTACATTTCTTCTTGTGGTGCCCTTTTTTTCCACATCTATGACATACCTTTACAAACTTTCCAAAAGATTTAGACCTTCCCTTAGATTTAGATCTCCCACTTGAGGAGTTAGATCTATTTCTTTCCTGGGAGCGTCCCATTGCAAATAATGCATCTATGCTTTGTCCTTCCATGTTCTTCTGCATCATCTCCTTCAACAACAAGGATGAAACCATGTCATCCAAACTTTAAGTATTTGTATTACTACCTATGGCCATAACCAAAATATCCCAAGAGTTTGGTAAAGAGCATGATAAACTGATGCATTTGTCTTCATTAGAAATATTAATATAAACAAATAATAGTTGAATTACCACATTGTTGAAGACGTTTAGATGATCTTTCACCAAGTCTCCATATTTCATCCTCATGTTATACAACTTATTCTATAGGAATAATTTATTTACTAGGGACTTAGACTGATACAAATTCCCCAACTTATCCCATAATGCCTTGGTTGTAGCTTCCACTGACACATTCAATAATACTAAAATGAGAGACACAATTGGATTGTGTTATTCACCTTTTGATCCAACTTTTTCCAGTCCTTTTTTTACATTCTTGTAGGTGCAATACATGGATACATCATGATCCATTGATCTTTGTTTACCAACAGATATTCCATCTTGAGCTTCCATAGCTCAAAAATTTTCCCATTAAATTTCTCGATCTCTATTTTTGAATTGGTCTCCATTTCTTTTCACCTGATGAATCAATACCGCATATCTCCTATCGTAACAAGTCTTATCACAAACCTGAGCCAAACCCTTGACCACAAAGGTGTCTCCCTGAAGTCAATAATTGATCTTGTTATCACTCCAGGAAACTCTCCTAGGCTGTAAGTCAGAGATGCCTGGTAACTTAATCTTTTGGTAATTGTTTTCTCAATAATAAGTGTGGGGTTGGATCAAGTCGGATGACTGAATCATTTCTCACTCAAAACATGCATGAACACATTTAGATGGACAAGGCTTTCAACCACAAATGTTCAAAGAGTTTACAAATAAAGAGATGTATGGAGAAATAATTATTATATCAGCAGAATCACATATAAAGAATATATGAATGGCCAATTACAATAATCATAGGAATACTTGTAAAGTTTAACTTATGAATGCAATGATAAGATGACAGTTATCGGGCATAAACAAGCATAACAGCATGAATATAATATCTAGGTGCAAGTACAGAATAGATAAGAAGATGAAATATGAACAAGTTATGGAAAAAGAAGCTTGTATTACTTAATATGAAAATGAGAAGTTTGAGTACATAATATGAAAAAAGTCTCCAAAGTCAAACCCTTAGTTCCTCTTCTACATTTAGCTTTATAGCTTTACAATGTAGTTTTGAGATCCTAAAAGCATGGATCAAATATGCTAAAGATAGAAAGTCAAAATTCAGTTTGCAAAAGATATGGAATGATCCTCAAAATGAGGTCAATCCCACATTTCATGGTCTTCATATCTTGTAGAGTCATGGTGCAATGTAGAATAGCCTTCCAAGGCTGAGTGATGACTCTTCTAAGAGATACAAATTTGAATTTGTTGAGGTGGGAAAAAATCTTGATTTTCTGCCTTTGTAAAAGGTACCAAAAATGATTGAAACACCTCTTCGTTCACTTATCCATCAAAACTAGCTATTGGATCTGACTTGACAATTCAAGAAATTTCCATTCGAAGAGGTTTCAAACCATTCCAACTCAAAAAATCTCGATCTGGGCAAACATTCGATCATTCTAGCAGTGACAAGCTTTCAGTGGTTAACCTAGAAGACTCCTGAGTGGGTTAACTACCGAAAGCTCTGCTTTCGATGGTTAATGAATAGTCATCCTGTTCTCTTAAACCACCGAAACTTCATCTCTGAGAAAACTTCAAAATTTGCAAAAATGATTACCTTGATTCTTTGTTGAATGTTCAAGGTCTTTTGGACGATGCACAGCTCTTATTCGTGCAGATCTGCGAACTTCAACTTGCTTTGTGGAAGGATCTAGTGTATCTACCATGGTTGTAGCTAAGTTGGCTAGAGTCTCCAAACCTGTTTTCTCCTGTGTTGGCGATTGAGAATCTTTTAGTTTCAGCCTCAGAATTATAAGTTGTTTGTACAGCTTCATGTTCTCCCTTATTAACACCCTGTTCCCGTCCTTTATCTCATCATGATTTTCTTTGAGGCTTTGGTTTATTTTGAAGAGCTCTGCATTTCTTTCATTCAAGTCTATATTTTCCTTTTTAATAACTCTTTCCAAGACTTCCATTTCATAGACTTTTTGTAGGAGTTTATTGATTTTTCGTGCCCTAGATGCTTTAGGCTTACTTGAAGAAGCTTTTGCCAATAATGGAATGTGTTCCTCTGGGGGAGTTGGTGAAGGTAAGTTGGAACAATCGTCTGTAACTTGTCCATCCTATACATTACCTTGTGTCTCTGATAACTCCTGTTCTGGCTCTGAATCACTATAGGGTAGGTTTAAAGGGTTACTTCCTTCAGCAGGGTCCTTGGACTGCTCACCCTCAAACTATAACTTTCTTTTGGTTCTTTTATTTTTAACAGAGGATGATTCTATCAGATCTCTTGGTGGTGAGATACCCTTCCATTTTCTATGACTTCTTTTAGGAGTAATGGTCTTCTTAGTGGCAGCCTTTTTACCCTTCTCCTGTTGTTGCCAGTCATTCTGGAATTCATTCCAGAAGAGGAAGTAGTTCCAATCTACCTGCCTTTTCTTCAATGATTCTTTGACAATGAGAGTAATGATTCCTTTATGAGACAATCTACTTGCCACCTTAGTGGGATTGTCCTTGACCTGTCTAGCCATTTTCGTGAGGGATTTTTGCAAGTAGAATGGTAAATTGATGGGAGATCTCCCTGTGAAATGATTTAAAAGTTGGAAGTGGTAAAACATGACTCTGTTGTTTCTACCTTCATAGGTGATATAGACAAAGATTTCCTTCATAAGAGATTCCCATTTAGGTTCCAAATAAGACATTGGTATGTCTTTTTTCCATGTAATATCTTTGTGCAGAGGCTATAGGTAGGACCTAAATTCAATGTTTGAAGGTACCATTGATTTGAACCAACAATCACCTGTTCTGGGAAGACCAGTGAACTCAGCTATGGCTTCCTCATCAACCACAAACTGCTCCTTTCCCACTATTGTTATTCTTCCATCATACAAGCTAGCAAAAGTCTCGGACACCTGTTGATGAAAATCTGTCAGTTTCTCACAATATGTATAGACTCCAGTCTGCTTAAAGAACTTGGCCACCTCAGGGTGCACCTCAAGGTACCAAACTCCATCCAATTCAGCCCTTAGAACTGGCCCTTCTTTCGACATTAGTAAACGCTAACTGTACCTGCGATTAAGGAAAAAAATCTGTGCCAGGGAGACAAAGACTCTATGATTTAGGATGATAGAGAGTATGACTCATAGAAAAGAAAATGGAACAGGGTGACACAAAGTTCGGATCATGAAGCTCAATCACTAACCGAGTTTAGGCAACAGACTAACTGAAAACCTGCCGAAAATTTCAAGTTTCGGTGAGATATACATTTAAATTTAAACAGTATGGGATTTGAACTACCTGATGACTTGACCTGGCTTGATTAGTATGACAATTGGCTTAATAGAATTTTTTTGAACTCTAACTGCGCTCGGCGATCACCACAAGAAACGGGATTATGATCTCTGGATATGCGTTTGCTTGATGAAATCACGGGCTCAAGACTGTCTCAATAACTCCTGAATTCGAATTGATAATGAATGAATATCAAATCAGAGATTAATCGGGTTCATAATGGATTTGTGTACTCGAGACTGGAAATGTTGAGGAGCTACATGACTAATCATTTTTGTTAGTCGGGAAACATGCATGAGTTTATGTATCTTTGCCAAGTCTTAATTTTGAAATGACAAATGCAGTTGAAAGGACAACATGATATCAATCTTCGGATAGATACAACAAGAACATGCATACCTTACCACTTCCATGGGATTTTGACGGTTATGTTTTCATCATTACGCCAATTGACAACTAGCTCGTGTGAAAGCACGAGCTTTCCATTTTTCCCGTTGAAATATTTTCGATATTTAACCGCGCTTTTGCTTTTCCCTCTTAACTGCCGGGAACGAAGGTTTTCGGTGGTTAATGAGCGCGTTTCAGGCTCGCCTAAACCACCAAAACCTGAGATTATGTCTTTTTCTTGACCAAACCAAATCAAAAGTTCTTTCTGAGCTTATTTATAGAAAATAGACTCTCTAACCTACCTACAAAAATTTAGAAATAAATTTTGGACAACGACCTATCACCTCAAAAGCAAAATCTCCACCAATTTATTTGAGGAGATAACAAATCTGATACCAAATGTGGATTTTAACCTTGTACAATTATTTACTACAAATATATTCTCAATAAAAATAGAAAAGATACAATGGCACACACACACATTACATAGATATTTTACCCTAGAAACCCAAACTGGGAAAACCAACAACATGTTTAGAGTCGCACATCTAATATTATACTCATCATATTCATTATTTACAATACAATATACATATAGGATCTTGCAACATATAAATGTTAAGCCCTAAATCGTGGCACATTACCCCTTAATTGGGGCATATTACATTAGTATTCTTATTTTATTTATGTTGGCTTGGGTCCATTAGTTGTAATTGTACCTCCTAGTCTCTTATATATACCAAGGAGACCTTTTCATTTGGAATCATCTGGTATTTGTGAATTCATATGATGTATAAGGAGGTTTCCCCCTTGAAGAGGCTTATTATCTGTATTTATCACTTTTTCAAGGCATTAACTACTTATTCTGAGGTTTTTATGCTATTTTGATATTTGGTTCTTAACATTTGGTATCAAAGCTAGATAATCCTCAACACTGACTTCTTCAAAACAAGTCTTCTTGGAATCTTCGCTACAATTTTTTTTTATGGAATGTTTCAGGATATGAAATTTCTATGGTATAGAGGACACATATAGAGTTAAATTGGTTCCAAATTTCAAATCTTGGTTTGTTATATTTTTGGAGATACATTATGTTCAAGTTAGGGTTTTTGACTAGTCTTGAAACTATTCTGAAATAGGTCTTCTTGGAATTTTCGCTCCATTTTTATTTTGGCTTGGTTTCAGGTTCTGAAAGTTTTATAGTATGAAGGAGGAATATTGAATTATCTTGTATAAAAAAATTATCCCTTTATTCGATGTACTATTAAATTTATTTTCTAATGAAGTTAGGGTTTTTGGATGGTCCATATTTCAGTCTAAAACATGTGTTCTTGGGAAAACTATTACATATGAATCTACAGACCTCCAAATTGAGTGAGAAATGTTCCATTGGTTAGGGTACATACCTAAGTTTTACTGGTACAAATTTCAAGTTTTGAAGTGAAGACAGTGACACATGGCAGATCGTACAAGTTCACTCTCCTAAAATGGAAACAAATAGGCACATCTTGGGAAAATTATCATAAAAATCTCTTGGAGAATCCAATATTTCTCTAACCTATGGGATTGGAAAGAAGACACATCATGCTACCTAAGGCATAAATTTTAGAATCATAAGGGATGAAATTACATATCTATAGCAGAAGAAAGGTTGGCTAGAAGAACGATCTCCAAATCAGGGTTTTAAAAGGTGTGTTTTGTTTTTTTGGAAATTTGCATATCTTTTGACTAGAAGATCCATTTGGGGTGATTCAAAAAGTGGAATAAAGTGGGATAAAAGGATTATCACATAAAAGTGGAAGAATCTTAGGGATTTTTAGGTACATACTTATTATGGCATCTCTAAACGTAGGAGTTGTCGTTACTTGTCAGCACTACAACCCGGGGACAATGTGGTTATTCCACGTACCTAGAGTATATTGGAATTCCCCTTTCGAATGATTACGCATTAGAAAAAAATACTACGGATTTGATCTCCCACGTACTTGGCATATATCGGGAGACCCCCTAGAATCCTGAGACCAACCAATTAAACCATTTGGTCATCTTGTTGTTGTAGTACATTGTTGATGCTCGGATCCCTTAGGACCGAAACAACAACCTCATAGGGATACAAATCCCTCTGCATTTTTATAGAGGTGGTGCCCCTCTTTAGTTTCAAGAGTTTCTTGGGATTCTAAATTTTGAGAGTAATGTAGGAATCTAAAAAAGTCCGTCGTGATATTCAAAGAAAGATAAAAATTGCAGTAAAATAAAAGATTTTTGTTTTCAAAAAGGAATTCCTGAGAGATGACCAGGAGCCACACACATCATATATTTGAAAAAGATAAGCAAAATTTCCTCACATCCATCATAGTTGAACTAAATATTTCCGATCACATAAAATAAAATAAAATAAAATGGTCTGCACACATAAGAGAACTTTAATAAAGTAAACACATGGGGAGCTAAAATAAAGATAATGATAGATCAATCTCAAATACTTTATACTCAAAACTCAGATTTACAAAGTACATTCAAAACTGATCCTAAAATAGTTCTCTTGGGATTTTTGAAAGATATGTAGTTTGTTACAAAGACTTGAAATTTAAATGCATTTGTCCTTAGGACTGGGATTGGGGATCCCACGGACCATAAATCAAATATAAACAAGAAGTAAGTTGGAGAAGGAGGATGGTGGGTGACAACAAAGTAGCAAGACCTTAAAACAAGACAAGGACAAGTTATCATACTTCGATTAACTCTTTCTAGTCAAAGAAGTAGAGTAACTAGATGAAAGAACTGATAAATAAAGCAAGATGTGATCAACATAAACTTACTATGATGGTCTCTCATGTCTTAACTTGCTTGTTGTTGTCCTTTTATTGTCTTCCTTGACAGTTACAAGAACCATCTCAACTGTTTATTTCCCTTCTTTGGTTAATTTGTCGATTTCCTTTCTGAACCAATCTTCAATATAACTTTTCATTGGTGCGATGTTTATTTCATGTTGTATTTTAATGTTGAATATCTAACCCTCCAAGTCTCTTAAGTCAAGAGAAATACCATGTATTGCTTCCTCAATATATTGTTTTTTCATGGAATAATCCACTAGCCAATTGTCTATTTCATATTCATTATATATAATACTAAGTGTTTCATGCACTTAGCAAGAAACACGAGAAGAATATTATGGAGCATAAGGGGTTTGAATTTCTTAGAAATTTGTTGAATAAAATAATAATTTTTTAATCCTGTCATCATCCACCTCACGCCCAGTCACCATGATGAGTCACCCAATAAGATGTCACCACATATCAGAAATTGCTTGGCTGTCACATCATTCAATCAGATCATGTCATATGTCCCTCTTTGTATGTTTCCATGTGTAATGCTCTTATTGGATGCCATGTGTCATTCCACCATAGCCCATCAAATAGTAATGTGTCATGTGGAAAATTATTATCGGTTCACATTTTAAAGGTGAAAACTTCAAAAATGGGTTAAGTATGGGAAGGTAGATGATATGTTAGATGAGGGGAAGGGGAGATATGTAGGTGGAAGAAATTAAGCAGGTGAGTTTGTAGTTTGTGGGGGTGGGTTGGGGAGTGAAGTGAATAAGGTAGTTAGGGTGGTCAGTGTCCATGAACTCGATGAGGATTGTGAGTAGTTAGGGGGAAAGAGGAGAAATGTAGACTACAGAAGTGAGGGAGGAGAAATGTAGGTAGTGGGAGTGGGGGTGAGGAAGGTGAGGAGGAAGGGTAAAGGAGTGTGGTGGGTGTCTACCCCTACCATATATTGAAATATGGCTAAGTATGGGAGGATAAGGGATAAAGGAGTGGAGAGGGTGGAGAGATAAGGAGAAGGGTAGGAGTGGAGAAAGGGGTGGGAGTAATTTGTAGGTGGCGGAGGTCTTAGGGTGATGTGTATACAATAGGTTGGTGGATGAGGGAGTGTAAGGATGTGAGGGGATGTATGAGTCTACCAACTTGTGAACCCGATGGGGAGATGAGGGAGGAGTCCCAAAAATACTAAGTGTTGAGACTAGTTGAGTGTTTGGGAGAGGTAGTAGGAGTAGAGTGGAAAAGAGAAAAATGTTAAATGTTGAGATGGATGGATATTAAAGTGATGAAAATACTTAGCCAAAATTTGAAAAAGGAGAGGAGAACATGGTACTTAGAAAGATTCTTCAAAATCAGACCTCTAAACAATATCTTGAGTAACTTAGGTATACATAAACAAATTTATGATCTAAAAAATACGTGGTGAAGATGAGACTGAGAGATGCAGAATAAAATTATAAAATTTCAAAAAAGGTCTTCTTTTGATATCAATATTTTTATGGATCCAAGAAAAGGAATATATAGGTGACCAAAGTTTGGTCAACATACACCAGGAACAAAACTCGAGGAGATCAATCTCTAGTATTCGGGTAGTCGGATAGTATGGCTAAGGGCATGGTCAAGCCTCCTTAGTTATTTCCCTGAGATATTGGGTCGAGTACTATTATTGGACCCCACACTTATATCATAGAGATATATCACCCGCCACTCCCTTATCTGTGAGGACATCTTCCTAAGCCAATTAGGAATTCCTACCTTGCAATGATACTTGGCCAACATGCCACCAAAAAAGGTAACTTCTAAACCAAATAAGCCCTCAGACAGTCCTACTTGGATTCTTGATGAAGGTGAAGAAATGCACAAGGACATAGATGATTTACAAAAGAAGGCAACAACAAAATATGAACTACAAAAAATGATGGATTCAACTAAATATAAGCTAGATGCGATGATGGATACTAATATGGATGGCTTAAAAGGGGAGATCATGGAAAGGTTGAAAAAATTGATAATAGAGAGGCAACCTGAAAGTGACAATGTATCCCATGAAATTCATGATGAGGACACAAGGAAGATGAATCAAGATTGGAGAAACTCTATCTTTGAGTTGAAGACCAACCACTTTCCTAAGATCGATATGAGGAAGTTTGATGGAAAGGATCCAATCACATGGATACTACGGATGGAGCAGTGCTTTGATCTACATGATGTGCCACACACACAAAAGGTACGAATTGTGTCCTTATATTTATAACATAATCAGTTTGTGTGGTATCAATGGCTTTGTTCTTGCAAATCACTTTTCACTTGGAAAATTTTCATGGAAGAAATGATAGCACAATATGAGGATACAAGGAGTAATACCTTCTTCAACAAATTGATAAATCTCAAGCAAAAGGGTTCAATTGCAGAGAACATTTAGAACTTACTAAGATTGAATATAAAGGTAATAGATATTCTATATGATCACCTGATTGATGTATTCATAGGAACTTTAAAGGGTAACATTCAACATGAGGTTCTCCTTTGGGAACCCAAATCATTGGAGAATGCGTTCAGGGTGGCGAGAAATGTTGAATGTAAAAATCTAGCTATGGCTACTAGAAGGACCACCCCTAAGATCTATCGAGAGAATAATGTTCCTTCTTCTAAACCACCTCAACCTACAAGGTTGACACCTCAACAATTGGAGGAAATAAAAACAAAATGTTTATGCTTTAATTGTGACAGCAAGTACAGTAAGGGACATAAGTGTGGTGAGAAGAAATTGTTCTACATAGATTGTGAAGAAGAAGAAGAAAAAGAACAAGAACAAGAATCGTCTCAAGATGAATATGTAGAAGAGATTTCTTATGAATATATGACTCTCGACATATCATGTCATGCATTGTCTAGAATCATCACTCCTCAAACCCTCAAGATCGAAGGATATATCAAAAATAAAAAGTTAATAGTGCTAATTGATTCTTGTAGTACTCATAACTTAATTCACTATAAATTGGCCAAAGCTCTCAATTGTTTTATATATCCAGTGCCAGAGTTTCAAGTAATGATTGCAAATGGAGGAACTATCAATTACTCAGGAAAATGACATAAGATCAATCTTAATATGGGGGAATATGTAATGAATAGTCCAATGATTTCTATACCCATGGGTGGTGTTGATGTCATACTAGGGGTCCAATGGTTACAATCATTAGGAGCAATGGATTTTAATTTTCAATAACTTTTCATGAAATTTTTTATTGGAAGGAAAGGAATTTGAGTTAAGGGGTATCACAGGGAAACCTAGTAAGGTAGTAATCTCTAATGGAATGAAAAAATTGTTGAAAAAGAGGCATCAGGGTGTAATTTTACATCTATGCTCACTAGATGTTCAAACATCTAAGCCATCTATTCCCCTAGATCTCCAAGGGATCATTGATAAGAATTTCAAAGTATTTGAAGATATTCCCATAGTTCTTCCACCCACTCACGATCATGATCGTGCTATTCACTTAATTCATAGGAGTGTTCCTCATAACATCAGGCCTTACAAATACCCTTATGCCCAAAAGAGTGAAGCTGAGAATATTGTTGAAGAAATGTTAGAGACTGGCATTATTAGACCTAGAAAAAATTCTTACTCTGCACTGGTGGTAATGGTACTCAAGAAAGAGGGCTCATGGCGTATGTGTCCATATTATGGAGAGCTCAACAATATCATGACCATTAAATACATGTTTCCCATTCTCGTCATTGATGAATTGTTATATGAACTACATGGAGAAATCTACTTCACAAATTTGTATCTTTGTTCAAGGTACCATTAGATTAGAATGAAGGAAGAAGATATCCCAAAAACAACATTCATAACTCATGAAGGCCATTATGAATTTTTGGTCATGCCTTTTGGCCTTACGAATGCACCTTCCACATTCCAAGGGTTGATGCATTCCATTTTCAAGCCCTTCCTTTGAAAATTTGTGTGAGCATTTTTTGATGATATACTAATCTATAGAAAGTCTTGGGAAGATCATCTTCGACATGTTAACAAGGTGCTACAACTACTAAAGGAGAAACAACTATATGCCAAACCGTCCAAATGTTTCTTTGGGGTGAAGGAGGTAGAGTATTTGGGTCGTATTATATCTCATGAAGGTGTCAAGGTAGACCCTAACAATATTAAAGCCATGATGGACTGGTCGATTCCCAAAACATTGAACAATCTTAGATGATTTTTGGGTTTGATAGGTTACTACCGCAAGTTTGTTTGGAACTATGGAAGCATAGAAGCACCTTTAATTGAATTAACTAAGAAGGATGCATTTTCATGGACTCCAGAGGAAATTCAAGCTTTTGAAAAAATTAAAGAGGCAATGTGCAAGCTCTTGTCTTGACCACAACAAACTTCAAAAAAACCTTTGTTGTGGAATATGATGCCTCGAGAAATGGCATTGGTGTCATTCTAATGAAAGAAGGAAGGCCCTTTGCTTTTGAAATTTGACCACTCAAGGGAAAGGAATTACACAAACCCATTTATGAGAAGTAAATGATGGAAATACTACATGCATTGAAGAAATGGAACCCTTACCTAATAGGTAGGCACTTCAAATTCAAAATAGATCATGACAATCTTAAATAATTCTTGGAACAAAGACTATCTTCAGAAGAGAAACAAAAATGGGTGACCAAGATGTTGGGTTATGACTTTGAAATCATCTACAAGAAAGGGAAGAAAAATTTTGTGGCATATGCACTCTCAAGAAAGGATTAAGATGTTAAGGCATTTCTTTGTGCTATCTCTATCATCCAACCTGATTGGATAACAAAAGAAAGGGATGAATGGAAGAATGAGGAAGAAGTGTGGACTCTCATTCAAAGGTTGCAGTAGGATTCCAGTGCATATGATAAATTTACATGGAAAAATGATTCAATATGGTACAAATATCACTTATATTTATGTAAGAACTCCCAACTCAAACAAAAGGTACTTTTGGAATTGCACACCTCTCCAGTAGGAGGGAACTCATGATTTTTTAAAACCTATCACAGGGTCAAGAGGGAATTGTTTTGGGATGGAATTAAAACTAATGTTCAAAGGTTTGTGGTAGAATGTTTGGTTTTCCAACAAAATAAGGTGGAAACAATTAAGACCCCATGTCTTTTACAACCATTAGTCATTCCAAGTCAGTGCTGGGAGGAGGTTTCGATGGATTTCATCACATGTTTACCGAAGTCTAAAGGAAAGAGTGGCATCATGGTGATTGTTGATAGACTTACCAAGTACACACACTTTGTGCACTCTCCCATCCTTTCAAATCCAGTCTAGTTTCTATCACATTCATGGAGACAGTTAAAAATCTACATGGGAGCCCAAAGATTATTGTAAGTGATAGAGATCCCATCTTCACTGGAAATTTTTAGACATAATTGTTTTCTTGTTTGGGTACTCAATTGGCTCATATCTCATCTTATCATCCTCAATATGATGGACAAACTAAGATAGTGAACAAATGTATGGAATGCTAACTTTGTTTCTTTGTCTCTGATAAACAAACATAATGGTTCAAGTGGTTACCCTTGGTAGAATGGTGGTATAACACTTTGTTGGCACGGGGGAAGACTCAGGGTTTAGCTCCAAAAGTGCACCAACAAGTCCTATCTACTGGCCCTTTCAGCGGCACCTGCAAAGTAGATGCAGTCTCACCTGAAGAAGCTATGAGGGGGTTGAAAGACAAAGATGTCTACAACCAGGGGAATATCAAGTGGTTCTTATTGCAACGACAACATAACATGCATCTATCATAAACTAGCTAGATCCTTCCTTCACAACTATAGATTTGATCTAACACAACAATGCAAACAATAATACAACAACAACAGAGATCAAAGCATCAATCACACATCCTCAACACAGGGTATACGTGGTTCACCCTCTCTCTAGGGCTACGTCCAAAGAACTGTGCTTATGATTTATTAAGGAAAAACATATAGTTCTTGTCTACGCTCTCAACTATAAGATCTTCTTTCTTCTCTCTCTTTCTCTCCCCTTCCTATGCACCCAGCTATTGGACTTGATCTTCACACTCAGTTGAAGAACTTTACAATACCAGAAGGCTCTCTCTCTTATCACTTCTCTCCCCCAATACGATAATCTCTCACACAATAATAAATCTAGATCAACAATAATATCATACCAATACTCAATGACCCCCCGCGACCCAGGTCCTCTTGACCTTTATTTATAAATTATAATACCTCACTGACAAACTTAGACCAAACCCTAGGTGCAAAAACCCTAAATACAAAAACCCTAGGTGTCTAAAACCCTAGGTCAACTTGACCCTCTTTTTCCAATATTCACCAGTCTGTCTTTCCTTCCTTCTCGCATGGTGTTCCAAAGCATCCATCGGTGTATTTTCCCACTTTCTGAGTCATCCTCGATCCCTCTCCTTTTCTGATCTTTCATCCTCGATCTCCTCATCCAACGACTTTATTTTCCGCACTTCGCTCCACCTTTTCTGTTCTTTTGCTTGCTTCGACCCAATGACAGTCAATGTGTCTCCCACGAAGCTCACTTTTCCATTTTCTTCCTTGTTCTTCACTTCCTTCCATAACCCAGGGCCAACAGGCCCCCAAAACTCACCTGTGACTCATCCCGAGGCACTTGATATATGATCCTCTTGTTTTTCTTTGACTTTCAACTGCACAGTGCATCCCTTGCTTTCTTCTTTATGCCTCCTTTCCATCCTTGTGCAGACTGTATTTTTTGTGTCTGGTACCCAGTTTCAACTGCACCTGATACCTAGACCCTTGTCTTCTTGATTCTACTGAGACATGCGAGGAAACTGGTTGTCATAATACAACTTCAGTCGAATCCCATTCACCAAGCCTTCCTTCCAATCTCCTTTCAATGCCTTCAACTATGCAACTCCTCCTTCTATAACATAGGCAATCTCATATGGTCTAAGCCAATGCATTCTGAACTTCCTAGGGTGTTTGATAAATTTACTGTCATATAGCAGGACTAAATAACCTTGCCTGAATATCTTCTTCTTGATGTGTCTGTCATGATAGGCCTTTTATCATTCCTTCTAAATTTGTTGATGGAAGCCTGCAATGAATCTGTCTTCTTCTAGTTCAACCAACTGTGCTAGACTCTCATGAATGGAGACAATATCATCCATGTCTATAAATGCAACAATTCTTAAGTTTGGTACCAAGTACTCCATTGGGACAACAACTTCAAGACCATAAACCAACTTGAAAGGGGTCTGCATTGTTAATTTCTTGCAAGTGGTTCTATAAGCCCAAAGTATTGTTGGTACTCTTAAATCCCAGTCATCCCTGTTCACACTACAAATATTTTTCAATGCTATCTCCAAGATATTGTTGAATTCTTCAACTGTTTTGTTTGCTTGTGGACGATAAGGTGTGTTATTCTGATGGTGCACTGCAAATTCTTCAGTTAGGGCTTCAACTGTCTTATTGATGAAGTGTGTACCTTTATCACTCATAAGGACCTTAGGGCATCCAAACCTAGTTATTATGTCATCAAATATGAACTGTGCAATTGTAGCTGCACTATAGTCCTTGATTGTTCTTTCTTCGGCCCATCTAGTCAGGTATTCTATCGCACTGATAATATATCTTTCTCCTATGCTCTTTCCTGGTGGGTTTATGGGTCCCACGAAGTCAATGGCCCATTTTTCAATTTCTTGTAGGGTCATCTGCGGTGATAATGGCATCTCATCTCTTCGGGATGGCTTTCCAACTCATTGGCATACATCGCATGCTCTGGTATATTCTTTAGCATCTCTATGTAATGTAGGCCACCAAAGTCCATCTCACAGAACCTTTTGCGCAGTTGTTTTTCCTGCATAATGTCCTCCTGCAATGCCTTCATAAGATTCTTCAAGGATCGTAGGGCGTTCTTCCTCTATCACACACCTTCTTAGGATCTCATCAAGTCCCATTTTATATAGTTGACCAACTATCAGTGAAAAATATGCAACGTGCACCACTAGCTGTTTCTTCTACGGAATTGTGTATTCTGATGGAGCTATTCCTGTTGATAGGAACTGGACTATGTCTGCAAAGTGGTCATCAATATTTCTAATGGTGAGTAGCTATGCATATGGTAGTGTGTCCTCCATACTAGTAAGTTCTTCACCATGCTCCAACCTCAACAGGTGGTATGGGCCCTTATTCATTCTCCATGTCTTAACTATGATCTCAAAATCATATTCTTGAAATAGGAGAATCCATCTGCATATTCTCCCCCCCAACACTGGCTTTTTGACTAAATATTTCAGCGTTGAGTGATCAATAAACATTTTAAAGTGTCCTCCCAACAAGTAGTGGTGGAATTTATGTAATGCATACACCATGGCTAGTCCCTCTCTCTCTGTATTAGTGTAATTGATTTCAGCTGTGGAGAGCTTTCTGTTGGAAAATGCTAATGGATGATCAATTCCCCCTTCTCCAGGTTGTGTCGGTACTTCTCCTAATGCAATAGAAGATGCATCAACATGCACATGAAATTCCTTGCTCCAATTGGGAAAGACTAGAATAGGCACAGTGACCATCTTTTGTTTTAGTGTGTCGAAGCTCTATTGGCATTCGGTTGTCCAACCAAACTGATAGTATTTATTTAATAACCTCTCCATTGGTGTGGTAATCTGAGCATATACTTTGATAAATTTCTTGTAATATTCGGTATGTCCTAGCGCAGTGCACAGTTGTTTGACTGATGTAGGTGGTGGTAAATCAACTATAATTGTGATTTTGGATGGATCCACCAACAATCCTTGCTTGCATACATTATTACCTAATAATACTCCAAATGGTGAGAATAATATGCACTTCTTCAAATTCAAAGCAATTTGGCATTGCCTGCATTTATCCAGCATTAGCCTTAGACATTCGATATGATTTTTCAACAAACTAAAAACAGTCCAGTCATTAAAGTATGCTTCTAAAAACTTATGCAAAAATTCTTTAAATGCTTCAACCACCACCCTAGAAAATATGGCTGGGGAATTATTCAGTCCAAATGGAATTACTATGTATTGGTAGCATCCCCACTCTATGGAAAACATAGTTTTATGATGGTCCTCCTTGGCGATGTGGATCTGATGGTATCCTGAAAACCCATATGTAAAAGAGTATACTTCTCGGCCTCCCATGTTATCCAACACTTCATATGTGAAAGGTGTAGGGAAGGGGTCATGTAGACAAGCATCATTCAGCTTCCTGAGATATATGCATATCCTGATCTCACCTGTCTTCTTATATTTCTCTACCATGGGGCTAATCCACTCTGAATCTTCAACAGGTTCAATAATCCCTGCTTCCATCATTCTGTCGAGCTCAATATTCACTTTTTCCTTATATCTCAGGTTCAATCTATAGGGTCTTTGCTTGAATGGCTTCGCATCTGGTTTCAAAGGTATTCTCATTTCTCCCATAGGTCCTTTGATTCCATTCATATCAGTGAACTTGGTCGGGAACAAGTCTTGATACTCATGCAATAATTTTGTGATTTTATCAATGGTAGAAGAGTCCCAATAATATCTGACATTAGCAAGCTTCGGTGTCTCCTCTGTTCTGATATTGACTTTCTTTATCTTTATCGGTTGTTCAATGAATGACAGTACCACTCCTGGACCTTCCACATCTCGTTGACCTTATGTTTTTGTGATATTCACCTTCCTTGGATCATCGTCTTCATTGGCATTGATGTTGTAGCACGTATGCAGTTTCTGGAGGGGTGCAGTCCATTCATCCACTTCTTTCTCCAAGGGGAGGCCAGATGCCTCCTCAAATACTTTTTGTCTCATCATCTATAGTGCTTGATCTACAGAAGGAAATTCACTATCAAACAAAAAGGTGGTTATAAAATTCTGGATCACACCTTCCCATTCTAAAGTGACAAGGCACAACTCTTCTTGAAGGTACCAATTAATTGGGGTGGTATCCAACGTATTTATGAATCTGTGTACCCATTGTTCTCTAAGAATGTCACTCGAGGCCTCTTCGCAGCTTTGTACATGCTCCTTTGGGCAGCTTCGACCTGTGTATCGTGCTTCATAGTTTCCTTCTTGTGTTGAGAACTGCACTGTCATCAGAGTTCATCATTGTGTCTAGTATGTAATATTTCTTTTATGTGTCCCCCACCATCTTGTTGGTGTGGCTTTCATGGTCTCATCCATTGCCAATAGCCTCTGTTGTGTTGGTACACTTGTCTCAAATTCTGACAAGAAGTTTTCTAAGGGGTTCAGTCCATCAAATGTGGGTAGATTACCCACTATTGTGTTAATCCAGCGAACTTCTCTGGTTAGCCTAGCACATATTCTTGTAGATACTTCATACATCTGGTTCTACTAGTTTTCCAGTGCTTCTTCTGAATCGAATGAACATGCGTTGTCACTTCGCCAGCTTAGATTTACGTCAGTTGTAGGGTTGATATAATCATGTTGTCTATTTGTTAATTTGTAAATGTTTTCCAATTCAAATGTGTGGTCTTCTTCTCTGATAGTTTCTGTGTATCATGGACCTTCACCTGGATCTAAAGGTGCAACGACCCTAAGGCCATCTTTCTCAAATTTCATGTGTCTTTTCTTTAAATCAACAACAATGGAATTGTCAAAGGCCCAATCAATTCCTAAAAACGCGGGGTAAGGGACGCTATCATCAACAATATCAATTACCTCAAAATTTGCAAAGGTTCTTACCCCATCGATGTCCATTGGGACATGCTCTAATCATCCAAATGGGTTGAAATCTTGCTAGTTAGTCATGCAAAGCCTGATAGGGGAATATATCATCTTGGTTTTTCACATCAATGCCCACGTCTGCTTCATCATGACATTGACTTCTGACCCTAAGTCAAGGACCACATAGTCTATCTCATACTCTCCTATCTGAGCATTCAAGTGTAATTCTTTATTTGTCCTTCTCCTTTTTCCAATTTGGTGCACTACTCTATTCAACAAGGGGTCTATTTTTCCTAGTTCATACTGCTTGATTAAATCTTGTAATTCTTGTACAACGCGTTTATCTTAAATCAACTTAACACAAGTGTGCAGGAATTCCATGAGTTTTCTTACCTCTTTCTCTTATGTTGGTGATGCAGATGGATCAAACACCTGAGGCATACCATATTCTTTGATTTATAGTTGTCTCTTTGATGAAGATCCTTGATCTCCTTTGAACTCTTTCCTTTCTTCCTTGAATATCTGCCTTTCTTGCTTGGCATCGAATGTCAGGTTATTTTCTGTAGCTTTCCTGATTCCATGGTCATTTTCAGTCCTTCCTTAGGTTGCTCTGTCTTCTCTTTTAGTAGCGCCTCCTTGAGTAATAAAAATGACTCTAGGGTCTTCTCCACGAGGTTCAACATATATCAGTTGTACTTGTGGGTTCTACTGGGGTCCTTGTCTTCCCTGAAGTTTAGCCAGCAGCATAGGGCATTCTTCAATGACATGCTCTAAGGAGTTACAGTAACTACAGGTTGTGCAGGGATTCTGACAATACCTTGCTAAATGGCCTAGCTACGTTCAGTTGTAATAGATTATTTGTCCTCAACCTTGGCCCATACTTCCTCCTCATCCTTGTCCTTTGTAGCCACCGCGAGGGGTGAAATTTCCTCTCCCCGGAGAGTTGTATTGCGGAGTGTTTCCCTCTTGTTGTAATTCACCTTGAATCTTGTATATGTCTCTCGACCTTTCATGCATGATATCATAAGCTCTACAATCTCGATCATCATGCCCCACTGATTTACAGAATGTAAAATACAATTTTGTGGGTGTCTAGACATACTTCTGCATGTAATAGCACTCACCTGGGTGATGCCTATTTCTACATACCTCGCACCATGGTAGGTTAACTTTATTTAAGGGGCTCGGTGCTCCTGATGCCAAATACTCATGAAAGAAAGGGAAGTGCTCCTTATCATGGCCTTCAGATCTACATCCGACACATTATATTTCCTCTCTTTTGTATGTTCCCTTATCTTTCTTCATATCCTCGACCTGTAAAGACAAACTAGTTAGCTGGCTCATGATCTGGCTAATGCCTGAGCTAGATTCTCCCATCGGTGTTGATTCAAGCTTCATGGAGATATCCAAATCTTCTTCCTGAGACACAATATTCTGTTGCATCAAAGGGATTCTTATGTGTGGTAACAACGCAGCGATGAACCACTCTTTGTTCTATTTGTCAGGGATCTAGAAAGTTAATCGGCCTGTCAGGGTCTTGAATCTCTGGTCAAACTCCCAAACAAGTTCGTCTACCTTTTGTTTAATTTATTTTAGTTCCGTAATACATTGTGACTCCGACTTAGGTTTCTTAAACTTTGCAATCAGTGCATTCTTGATCTCATTCAGGGGCTTAGTTTGTGTCAGTCCTTGGACAAGTTTCATGTACCAGCTCAATGCGCGGTCCCTTAGTGTAGTGTTGAACTGGTTTCTCTTGATGGCTTCATCAGTGATACTTTTAATATTCCATACAGCCTCACACAGAAAGCAATGTTGATCTGGATCTTCAGATCCATCTCCTCTAAAGATAGGGAGTCTCATTTCCTCTGCCATAAATCTAACTAGGGTTCTTGTCTGAGTAGATGTTGGGCTACCGGTAACAGTACTCTGAAAACTATGGTGGTTCTGACTATTCTGACTTCTAGGTATTGTTGAGACAATAGAAAGATTAACGTTACTTACTTAAGTAGTTCACGCAGTTCCTAAGATTTATGGTTCACTTTGGCACAATTCTTCATCTTTCCCTTCTTCTGTTCTGGTGGGCTCTGGATGCTTTCATCAGTTAGATCTACCTCTTCTCCACTGTAGAAACCTTCTTCGTCATAGTTTTTCTTTAAAAAATTCTCAAGGTGAACTCTGCGGAATAATTTCCCACTACGCGTATGTCCTGCTTCTGTGTCGTTGTCGTTGTCCGAGATCTTGAACATTAGCCTTTTCAGGTCTGATCAATCTGTTGTATCTTCAAGATGTGGTTTTCATGCAAGAGCATCTTGATTCTTAGCTTCAAGAAGTTCAAAATTTTTCCTCTGGGTCCCTTGAAAAAGTATCTCTCAACTTGACTATATGATTATGTTCTGTCAATAGCAAACTCAGTGATATATCCTTTGATGGTACTATCAAACCAATGATCTACTACTCTGGATACAACGTGTCGACTCTCTTGACCTTTTGGATCAATGTTGGTGTCCAAACCACAGGGGATCTAGATCTGATTTCAACCTGTGTGTTAGCTAACCTAGCCAACCACTCGCATATCTCCTGATGGATTCCTCCAAAGAAGATCTCGTGAATGTCGGTGAAGATGTATCTTTGTAGCCAATCTTCAGTGCTTATTTTAGGGTTCTTGTTCTGGGCTTTAGTGAAGTCCTTCTCTTAATCCTCTACCCACTTCTGAATCTTTGTCTTCGATGGGAACCACCTTGACATTCCCTTAAAAATATTCATATCCCGACAATGGAATCATTTGTTGGCACAGGGGCAGACCCAGGTTTCATCTCCAAGAGCGCACCAACAAGACCTAGCTACTGGCCCTTTCGGTAGCACCTGCGAAGTAGATGCAGTCTCACCTGAAGTAGCTATGAGGGGGTTTCAAGACAGAGATGTATACAACCAGGGGAATATCAAGTGGTTCTTATTGCAACGACAACATAACATGAATCTATCATAAACTAGCTAGATCCTTCCTTCACAGTTATAGATCTGATCTAACACAACAATGCAAACAATAATACAACAACAACAGAGATAAAAGCATCAATCACACATCCTCAACACAGGGTATACATGGTTCACCCTCTCTCTAGGGCTATGTCCACATAATTATGCTTATGATTTATTAAGGAAAAGCATACAGTTCTTGTCTGCACTCTCAACTAGCAGATCTTCTTTCTTCTCTCTCTTTCTCTCCCCTTCCTATGCACCCAACTGCATGACTTGATCTTCGCACTCAACTGAATATATTTACAATACCATAAGTCTCTCTCTCTCAACACTTCTCTCCCCCAACATGATAATCTCTCACACAATAATAGAGCTAGATCAACAACAATATCATACCAATACTCAATGGCCCCTCGCGACCCAGGTCCTCTTGACCTTTATTTATACATTACAATACCTCACCGACAACCTTAGGCCGAACCCTAGGTTCCAAAACCCTAAATACAAAAACCCTAGGTGTCTAAAACCCTATATCAACTTGACCCTGTTTTTTCGGGCTTCGCTAGCCTGTCTTTCCTTCCTTCTCGCGCAGTGTTCCAAAGCATCCATCGGTGGCTTTTCCCACTTTCTAAGTCGTCCTCAATCCCTCTCCTTTATTGATCTATCATCCTCGATCTCCTCATCCAATGAATTTCTTTTCCACACTTCACTCCATCTTTTATGTTCTTTTGCTCACTTTGACCCAGTGACAGTCACTGTGTCTCCCGTGAAGCTCACTTTTCCCTTTTCTTCCTCGTTCTTCGCTTCCTTCCATAACCCAAGGCCAACACACTTCCTTTCATACTGAAACAAAAATGACACCATTTATGGTGCTTTATGGATATCACCCACCATCCATCACTTCTTCTCTAAAAGAAAAATCTAAGGTTCAAGCAGTGGAAGATCACATCAAGCATCAACAACAAGTTCTCCAACTCTTAAAGGACAACCTGACCATGACAAAAAAAAACAAGCATATCAACATCGTAGTGAAAAAAGTTTTGAAGTAGGGGATTGAGTATTTTTAAGACTACAACCATACAAACATATGTCCCTCAATCAAGCTAAGAAGGATAATAAATTATCACCGAAGTACTATGGCCCTTATAAGGTGTTGCAAAAGACTGGTACTATGGCATAAAAATTGGAGTTGCCTTCATCTTCATGAGTACACCCAGTTTTCTATGTTTCATTCTTAAAGGAGGTTATAGGTGACAAGATCCCAGTTCAAACAATATTTCTAGAACTTGATGAGGAAGGAAAAATCATATTGGAACCCGAAGCTATCACTGACACAAGAATTCACCAGCTGAGGAATAGATCAATTTCAAAGTATCACATTAAGTGGAAGAAACTACCTGCTGAAGATTCCACATGGGAAGATGAGTCTTTTATACATAATCATACATAACTACTCAAGGGTTGAGGACAAAACTTTTCTGAAGGGGAGGGGCATGTTAAGACCTAAATCATGGCACATTACCCCTTAATTGGGGCATATTACATTAGTATTGTTATTTTATTTATGTCGGCTTGGGTCCATTAGTTGTAATTGTACCTCCTAGTCTCCTATATATACCAAGGATACCTTTTCATTTGGAATCATTTGGTATTTTTTAATTCATATGATGTATAAGGAGGTTGCCCCCTTGAAGAGGATTATTATCTGAATTTCTCTCTTTGTCAAGGCGTTGAGTAATTATTCTAAGGTTTTTATGCTATTTTAATATTTGGTTCTTAGCAATAAACCTTTAATCCATTGACCTAGATTAGTTTACAACCCTAATTCATTAATCAGAATTAAAAAACCATCGACAAAAACCATGTGTCAAAAAACTACCAAAAACAGATGTAAAAAACCACCAAAAAATTGACAATTTTTTTTTCTCGGGGGCTCCTGCCCTTGAACCCCCATAACACTTTCAAATGGGGGCTACAAAGCACTCCCCAAACCCCCTTTTCTCCCATATTATTTTACGGTATATGAGATCAAGTTTTGAAATAATATAACACATACCCAGCATTGATCCTCTCCCTTGTGCTCATCATACGTTCCTATCAAAGCTCCAAATCGCTACCCATATGCTTAACACATTCAAAGGACTAATCAGAGGTCTTCGACTAGATTTATCACTTGTATTCACCCTGATCATGTCATAGTTCTCTTATGATCAATATGCATGCCAATAGTTCGTTGACTACTTATGCATGCCCCTTTGTCATGCACATGACCCACCTTAGCTTCTCAAGCTCATGCACACGCATATGTTTTCTCATTCGCCTACACACATGACTCTAATCTTCCCAATCCAATGACTTCCCCCTCCCTTCATGCATATCACCCCTCAATGATGGCTCCATTTTCTGGGGCACATTTTCCAAGACAAGGATGAAGCTTCTAGAGTGTGATTTGACCCCAAAACTCTCATCCTCAAGTACTCATTTCATTCCTCTCATAATTATGGAAGTTGGTCCTTCCACCAACTGCATTCAATGATTGGCTTGTCAATTCATCAAGGATAGACGAGGAATAATTTCTCACAAATAATTTTTCATCACAAAATAATTTTGGTAAAGGTGGTTAGGGATCCTTAGGCATATTTAACCCCCTTCTCATCCCCCTCATTATTCCCCACTCGTGTATCATGGTCTTTGTAGGTTCTCATGCCTTAATTAGTTGTTGGAATTATATTATTAGCTAAAGGATATAATGTTTAAAATATTAACGTTTCCATATCATTACAAAATCGTAATTAATTATCCATGCTAAGATTAAAACAATATCTAACATAATTAATTGCATATTTAATCAGGGGATAAAAATGGGTATGTTACAGACCCATAATATTTCCAACACACCCCATCCAAATGAAAATAGAGAGGAAGAAAATGAAAGTCTTATCGGGAGACAACCTAACCATTGATAACATGGATAACCATAAGCATGGCTTTGCAAAGAGAAGAAAAAAACCTAAGACCCAAGAGGTGTTGGAAGATTGGTTGTTGTCATTGATGTCAACCCTAGTCATTGGTTTTGGACCGCAAGATTGATAAAGGTATTTTGACATGAAGGACAATGCACATAAAGATAAAACACCCATGGATAGATAGTATACATCATGTTGTTTCCAGTGGTATTTGGAACGTCACGTGGATCCTCGTGGTTGAGGAGAAATGAATTTTTGAAAATGACAAAGTGAATTGAAGAAGGAAGTACATGTAGGCCCTAAAGATAATTAAAGAAAAGAATTACAAAATAAGAAAGTGTCAGGTCGACCCTAATGTTAAAATGAAGTGACATAAATGGTATAAATAAATATCATTATACATTCATTTTAAATATAATTCGAATTTCAGAAGAAATCAGAAGTAAAGAAGGTCAGATTTCAAGGGAGGATGAACTCTTTTGGTGATGTGTTCTAAGGTATGTTATTTTCAGGTCATCGTACCATTTTCACTATAACGTTTTTTCTAGAATGATTAAGATGGTGAAATTTCTATGGTATTGAGAAGACATGTCAAGGTACCTTTGGTAAAAGTTTCATCTCTTTATTCGCTACAATTATGGAGATACACTCTGTGGAAGATAGGGTTTTTGACCAGTCTCGAAGCTAGTCAATAAACAGGTGTTCCGGGTAAAATAGTCATAAATTATTCATATAGAATCCAAATGACATGGGAAAAATTCCCTTGGAAAGCGTATGTATTGTAGTGTCTTTTGTGCGAGTTTTAGAATCTAATGTTAAATATTGAGCGCAGGGCATTCTGTACAAGTTTGGTCTCCTGAATAAACCAGAATTGAATAAGGTCTACCATTCTTTCTATAACTTCCTTTTGGGGAGGATTCAATGAGTGAAACTTGGAGAAGTTTTAGAAAAAACATTGAGTATTATTATCTACAGGATCAGAGTATTCCAAGAATTTAATAATTTCAGATGTTGAAGAATTCTCATGAAGCATTATCAGGTTCTATATGATGGTTGGTTGATGGTGATGATTTAATGTAAAGTTTTATTATCTCTCATATATTCTTGAGTGGAAGGAAGGGGCAAGGATGGAGAGTTAAACCCTCTCTTGATATTGGAGGATTGCATCTTCCTCTTGGAGGTTTATCCCCCCCTTTACATTTGGAATCTGTAGCTACCTTTGGAAGTCATTACTTCCCTTGAACAATAACTATTAATTATTTCCCATATATTGTGCATGGTGTATTGTGGTGTATTGGTGTAACTCTTATACTATTGTTAATTTCTCATTGTATATAATTGAATAGTTCAAGTATAAGTTGAAAAAGGTTTTAAATTGTACTTGATATTGATTCACCCCCCTCTTAGTATCAACAATTGGTATCAGAGAAGGTTACCTTCAGTATAGTTTAACCACTAGAAGGAAGATCCTAGGCAGAAATGGAAGACAACATTCCAAATGGGATTCCACCATTTGATGGAAGAAATTTTTAATATTGGAGTAATAGAATGGAAAGTTACTTGAAATCTCTTGGGGAAGATGTTTGGTTCTTAGTTTCTTCAGGATACAATCCTTTAAAAAAACAAAAGCCTGCAGCTCAGAAGGAAGCAAAAAGGAATAACAAATTGGCAATAGATACCATCCTAGATGAATTGAAAGATTCATTGAAATCAAAGGTGGGATCATGTGCATCAGCAAAAGAGATTTTGGACAAGCTACAAGACCTTTATGCAAGGGAAGAAGCAGAAGAAGATAAAGAAGTTGAAGCAAATTTCAACATCTCATATTTCAATGAAGCAAATAGAGATCAGTTATTTTGCTTTAATTGTGAACGAGTAGGACATGTTGAATTTGAATGTCCTCATCCAAGTATTGAAAGAGATGACAATTAAGAAGAAGAAAATCATGAAGTAGAATTGTTTCAACAAGAATATGAGAATCTTAAAAAATTGAAGCATGTTGAGATTGAAAATAACAAGCTCAAAGATACGCGTAGAAAACTAAGAAGTGAACTGGGTAGTTATAAAAAGAAAGTTGTAATCTTAAAGAAACAATTAGAAGACTTTCATAAACTAAGAGAAGAAACCATTTCCCTGAAAAATCTACTCGAAGAATCAAGAAGAATAGCAGAAGTAAAGAAGGTCCAAATGATGAAGAAAGAAAAATATTGTGAGAAACTTGAACAAGAAGTTGTATCATTGGAAGAGCTTAAGAAAATATCAAGTGCCAAAATAATTAACACATATTGGATGCATGGGTGAAACTTCATAAAAAGAAGATGCAAATACCAACAAGAAGGTTGAAGAAAGAGCTACACAAATAGTTGATGAGAAGTGGACCAGGATACCAAAAAGAAGGAATGATTACAAAAGAGATGAATATCCAAGAAGACCTCCTACCTTCAGGAATCAAAGAAGCTTCAAATAGTATGAAGGAAACTACAGAAGAGTAGATCATGAACCCAGATGGACTACATCACAAAGAAGGTCACTTACTCCCAGGTATCAAAATTTCTTTCTTGGCCATTGTTATACTTGCAAAAATTTTGGACATAAGGCAATTAATTACAGAATCAATGAAAGGAACAAATACGCAAGAAACATGAATGGTGTAAACAGAAGATATGGAAATAATCATGGATTTGTCAACAGAAGTTATAATTCATT
>ML790929.1:253529-328042 GCA_009831015.1 Picea engelmannii
AGAGTTTAAAAACCATAAATGCTAAAATGTCTCCTAAATATCATAAGTAGATCCACAATATCCTAGGAGGGTCGAATTCCTCCTCTAGATCCTCAAAACATGGTCAAAATCCCACGAAATCAAAAACTGTCCAAGATTTAATGTTGAAACAGGGAAATTTCTGCTGAAGTGGCCCTGTTTGACCAACGTTGATCGGGCATCTAGCAGTCTCAGATTTTGAATCTGATAGCTTATTCACCATCCTTGTACATATGGTAACACGACCCAAGTGTTGTATTTCTCCCAGGTGCCCTGCAAGTATACAAACGACGGAGCTTTTACAGGATTTGGTCAAATCCTGTAATTTCTGCTAAATTTCCAATTTTAATGCAAAAATTTAGAAAATTCAATTCTGAAGTTAAAGGATGACAAATATACCTTGGATAGGCTGTTTTATGGGAAATGTGGAATAAAATGAAGGAAAAATGGGAAAATAAAGAGGCAAAAGTATGGTTTATGGAAGCACAAAAATGGACTCAACACTGTGTATGTGTATGATTGCTCATTTGCTCATTGTTTATTTACTCTGCAATTGTTGGATGATAATGCTACACTGATATAACACTTGCATTATATGGTTAAAAATGATTAAATTTCTCTATTACTTATTCACCCCCTCTCTCAGTAATCCAACAATTACATCATTCCCCACTAGATGAACTTGGCTTTGATTTTTCTAATTACTTACTGCCAAAAATGTCCAGAAGAGGAATGTAGAAAAATAGGCATACCTAGATATTTAAACGAAGACCAGGCATCATTATGAGGAATTGAAAAAATATTGGAAATGGAATTAAGGAGGGTTTTTCTAACATTCCAAGCATAGATATGACATTTATTATGATTGATCAAACCTCCAAAGGCTTGGATCAAGAGATCCAATATTTCCGTGAACCTTTGTGCCATGATAGTGGATGCTCCTCCTAGTAAAAGCGTTCCATATTTAAACTATGAGTGGTTGATAATTTTAACCCCTCTTTCTATTTTAATTCTAGGAAAATTCTCATTACTTTGTTCTATTTCTAGTAAGTTGTTAAGAAACTCCACCATAATGATGTACAATATAGTAGAAAGAGGACAACCATATCTTAAACGTCTACTTGATTCGAAGAAACTAGAGGAATTCCCATTAACAAGTGGGGAAATCGAATGATTACTAATACATGAAGAGACCCATCTAATAAACTTAGGAAAAAATACAAATATGTGGAGAACGTCAAAAAGGAAATAATGTCTAACCCAATCAAAAGCATTAGCCATGTCAATTTTTATAAGCATACCTTTGTCATCTTTTGATCTAGTATTGGAATGTATCATCTCATGCACCAAAATAATATTGTCCACAATTTGTCTTTTTTCCATGAAACCTATGTGGTTTTCTAAGATAATTTTTGGGATCAGTTGTTTCAGCCTATTATCTATGATTTTAGACATAATTTTATAGGAAGCATTACATAAAGAAATAGGTTGAAATCATGAAAAGGAGGAGGCATTCTTTCTTTGGGAATAAGAGCAAGAAATGTTGAGTTTGTTTCTCCTCTGATCATATATGACTTGTGGACATAATGAATCATCTTAATGAGATCAAATTTGATAATAATCCAACAAACCGTCAAAAATTAAATAGAGAAACCATCTAGGCCAAGAACCTTGTTCAGAGCTAGGTCCCAAATATCTTTTTGGATCTCTTCCTCAGTAACTTACTTAATGAGATTGATATTTTCAGTAGGGGATGTTAATGAAGGAATATTTTCCATCATAGTTTTTATAGCCCTAAAATTCTCTACTCATGCATACATGGCATTGGCCCTCTTACTTGCATAATTTTCCAAATCATTGCTAAGGAACTCTATTTAAAAAATCATTTTTTAGAGCATGTACGCACCCTACTGCACTACTTCCCATGTACATAAGCTTTATTCATGCTAGATATCCCATGTGCATACACTTTATGCACACTAAACAACTTGTGTATACCTCCAAAAGTTGCAAAAATTAAAAAGTTGTAAGGAATTATGTGGAATTTACGGGATATTGGAGATTTCCCAACCAATTCACCTGCTATAGCCTGTCCCCCAAAAGAATAACCATCATTTTTTCATATAAAAGGACGTCTTGGGGTCTCATTTCAAAACCAAGCATTAGAATGGTGAAACTCTGCCCAATTTCCCTTCCTTTCCTTGCCCAAGCATTTGCAATCTTTTGTGAGTTATTGCCTCAACATTCCCTCTCTAGCCCCTTTTCTTCCATATAATCCATTCCCTTCCCTTGAGGTGATCAGTATATTGTGAGAAGAGGCTTAATGAAGGTGCACTTGGAGCATTTTTAAGAGGATCCAAAACCAGGTTCGCGGAGCATTGGCCTGCAAGGATTGTAAGCTTCAATATTTGATTAATGAATAAAAGAATCTCTTTTCCCTGTCCCAAATGATGATGTTTTATGTATTTTATTTGATTTATACATAACAATTTATATCTAACCCTAATTTATGAATAGAAATAACATGATTGTATCCTTGTTTTCCTAGTTTTGGATGCAAGTCATCTTTGGGAGGAGACTTGCACCCTTGGGAGCTACAGAGCTTGAGGAGATCATCACCAAACATTGGATAAAGGGTACGATTACTAATCTTATCTTCCACTACTTTTTGTTCATCTATTTTGGTATGTTTGGGGTAGTGTAGAAACTAGATTTACTTTTAGGGAGTCATTTTCTATGTCTATACTTTAAACCCTAGTATAGTTATAGGGGGTTTTTCCCGCTAGAAGAATTGGCGACTCCATCGGGGAGTCTCTCTAGGGTTTTTAGGGAGGTTTTTTGGGTTGTTGATTGGATTTATGTTTTCCTTTTTAGTTTCAGTCAAGTTTACTGGTTCTTTTAAGGGTTTGTGATCACCTGCAAGGTGAATACCATCTTTCCCTTCCCTGTTAGTCTTCCTTGTATTTTTATTTTTGAAAAGTCTCAAAGGTGTATGCACCCTGTTTCAGGTCAGCCCGCATACATATGTGCTCTACATAGTAGAAAACTCACGTACATACGCAAGTTGTTGATGCAAAAAACCATGTCTCTGTGTCTTGAAAGTGTTTTTTAACAAAGAGAGAGTTTGTCTCTTTCCTGATAGAAGTTCATACTTCTCAGGACTTTCTTGAACCATTCAAAGTCTTTGTCTTTGGCCATAGCTTGGGTTAAAGTTTCGGTTAACTTGTTCCTTAGTTTTCTTTTGTTCTCCCTAAAAGGTTTAGAGTGAACTGTCAAGTTTTAGATCCTCCTTTTGGTTTCTTGGTTGAAACCCTGCGATCTGCAGTTGGCTTAGGGTCTTTATCATTCTTGTTTTTAGTTTTCTCTTTGTTCCTATTTCTTGCTTTGAAAAATGGAAAAAAAGTTTTTACTTCAGTTTTTCTTGTTAAAGCAGTTCAAAAAATAAAATAAAATAAAAATTATTTTCTTGCATTTAGTTTGGTAAAGTAGTCAAGGTTATTATTTGAAAAGGAAAAAGATTCTTCATTTCAAAGTTCTTTTCGATTTCATGAAATAAAATTAGTTTTTCTTAGTCAAACAAAATCATTTTTTAGGAAATTTTCATTTACAAGATCTTGAAATATTGATTAGAAAAGTTGAATTTTAGAAAGAGTTTTTACAAGCTTTGCTTTAATTTTGAAGTATCTTTTTCTTTCAAATGCTTTAAATTTCTCTTCCTTACTTGTATCTTCATAACACCATCAGTTGCACGACTGCACCCTTTGTGTAAATCAAACCTTAAAATTAATCCCTAACATAAAATATATTAGACTTTGTGTTTGTAGGGTTCACCAACTAGTTTAGGGTTTTAGGGCCTTGAATTAGGTGTGAAGAGGAAACTCTTCAAGGCCACTTTTAAAACAAACATTGGAGTCCGATATAGGAGTTTTTTTAATTCCAGCATCGTAAGAGTTATCCAGGACCCCCCTCTAACACAGAGGATAAACACGAGGTCACGTGAAGAAAGGAGGAGGAGATAACCCCTTCGAAGTCAGACTAAACGTAGTGGGGATTGTATATTGAGGGTCTTTCTTGGGAACAATATCAATCTCGTTTTCCTAAGGAGCTTCGTGGACCTCAAATCCATTCGATATCCTCAGTTTTCTTCCAGACCAATTGATTTCGACACCCTTGAAGGGCTTCAGACTTGTTATCCTTCTCATTATGATCTGCCCGACTGTCAACTGTCTCCGCCCGGTGACTGACTACGATTTGGAAACCTAGTTGCCCATATTTTATAGACTTACATAGGTGATTGTGAGGGTATACCACGGTACATAGGGAAGATGTTGGATGGCTCTTCGCAGAGTATACCCGAAGGGTGCTTCCGTGTTTGAGTTTCACTTACACTGGTTAGTTTCTCTAGTGTCGATTGGTGTAACTATTGGCCCTTGACCAAGTTTTGGGAGATCCTTGGTCAAGTTTGATCTATTTTGGGACTTTGATAGCCTATCGAAGGAGGAGCGCAAGATGAAGCAGATATCGCGAGATCTTAGCCCCTTTTTAGGCCCTTTTTTGGGATTTTGGATTATGTAACGGGTATAGGATGTCGGCCCATGGGTTTACCCATGTTTAGGCCTATTTTGTAAAGTATATATAGAATACTAGGCGATGTAATGAGAGTAGCCATAAGGAATAACTAAGTGCTAAAGATAGATCTATGTGATCAATATTGTAAGTGCCTTGTGCATACTATGTGAGACTTGTAGAGATAAGTGCAAGTCAGTGTAAGAGTTTGTGGAAGGTTGTGTTCTTAGATCTACTCGGGGAAGGAGGATCCAGCGAGATGCAAAGATCTCATGTCCTATGCGGAATGGGGTTTTTGAGGCTCTCTACATGTAACCCATTGAAGAAGCTAATAAATAAGAAGAGTTGGTGGGCGTAGCCCCGGGGTGGGTGTGAACCATGTATATGTTGTGTTTCTCTACTTTGTGCAATATGTTGATGTGTTTATGTATTTAGTTGCTAAGTGCTTTGATATAGATAGATAGATATGTTTATGCTTTGTGCTAATGGTGAATATGGATGTTAGATCTGACTTATATGAATGTTCTTAGTGCTTGAACCTGCTAGATCTGATTTGTTATGTCGTGCTAAGTGCTACTAGATTCTAGATCTGGTTGACCACTGTGTTGTACTGTGATTAGGGTTTATTGCATTGTAACTAAGAACTGAATATTGATTAAATGTCACTGCTAAGTGCCCTGTTAAGTGTTAGAATCACATATTTGTGTCCCAACTAAGGTTGTAGACATCTGAGTCCTGCAACCACCACTGCCTCTACCTCGGGTGAGACTTCATCTGCTTCGCAGGTGTTTGTGAAAGGGATGGTAGTTAGGGTTTTGTTGGTGCGTTGTTGTAGCGTTGAACCTTGGGTTTTCCCCTATGCAAACAAATGGTTCCGTTTTTGGGACTTGAAACTATGATTTCTAGGAACTATGGAAGAAGAGGCTTTGTGCAAAGATCCAAACTGAAATTATGAAAGCTCTGTGCTCTGAGAATCGTAAAATTGGAATGCTTGATTAAAAGAAGTAAGATCTGCAAGCTTTGTTCTCTAATAAAGGTAGGAATATTGAAAAGTTCTAGATCTGAAAGCTTTGTGCTTTGTAGAACTAAGATAAGTGGAAATTTTTGTTTCTAAAGTATGGATCTAGGTATGTTTGATAGATTATGTCCTAGCTTGAAAATTAGAGCACTAATAGATGAAATAATTTTTGATATGCGTAGATATGATAAGAATAGTGAAATATATGTTATACCTATGCATAGAAAGAATGTTTGGACTAACAAATGGATGAAGGATCCTAGAAAGAATTGTTTACAGGTTAGCTACCATGATTCTAACGTGCAGTACAGGAAAGGTTGGGAATCATTTAAAAGAAAGAGAGGATTAACCCTCTATTACAGTTGCAGAAGACCATGACATCTTGCTAAAGAATGCCCTGGAAGAAGACCTAGTTGTATTTTTTGCAAATCTATGGTTCATGAAGTATTGGATTACCCTATAATGATTGCTAGGCTTGAGTAAATGAACATGAGACAAGAAAACCCTAAGTTAGATCCAAAAACTACGATTATGGAAGAACCCCAGAAAGAATCAGAGAAAGTATTGCTACAGTTGAAAGAAACCCTGAAGGATCACTGACATGTCAGTTTATCAGAGGTCTTCAAAGAAAAAAAAATCTTGAGGCAAGAATAGGAGACTTCGACATTGACTGTGTTCTTGATGAATAAACATGGGTGAATATCATGGCAGAAAGAACTAGGGAAGCTATAGGAATGCCTTCTATGATTCCTTCATTAGGAGGAATAGGACTATTCAAAGGAAATCTAATAAGCCTATGTGGAAAGCTCACCCGGATACCTATGAATGCCAATGGTACTTCGACAAAGGAAGATTTTGAGATTATTAAATTTATTGAGAAAAACACCCCATTTACCATGTTACTAGGAAAATCTTGGATTGAAAGAGATCAGGCCAGAAGGAAAGAAGAAGAAGAAGCAAGAGTTAAAAGATTTAATGACTAGAAGGATCGCACACTTAATTGAACAACAAAAGAACAAATCGAATCTATTTAACACCATAGACCCGGATATCAAAGTTGCAATAACACTAGATGACCCACAGAAGATTGAAGTACCTATTCCAGATAGAGAAAAAGTATCACCCTTAAATATTAGGAAAGAATCTCAATAGCGCAAAGTAACTATGCTAAAAGAAGATAAGAATCAGAATGGAAAAAGGCATAACGAGATGAAGCTCACTAGAAAGAAAGCTAGAAATCTAAGTAAGAAGAGAGATAAGATCGACAAGTTACAGAAGGTTCCAGAGGAAACTTTGCAGAAGGAAAATTTGTAAAATGGGAGCTTCGTCGAGATAACATAACAGCGTCACATGGCACTTCGCCATGGAGAAGAAATATAGACATTGGGATCAATATAACCATTCATTCGACCCTTCGAATGAGTCGAAATGAATTTATGGTTCGCCACTAGATCGTTGGACCATGACATAATGAACAAAACAGAGTTAATGAAGGCTTCTTGACCGTTGCAAGAAATCTATTTCCAAGTTATCTATTTATCCCTTTGTTCCATGCACCAAGAAAAATTTTTCTAATCGTGAATCTGAGCCCATAGACTTGTTGATTTTACACAGTGATCATTGTGTTATTTCCCTCTATCCTATTACAGTGTCTAAGTTACTCCTCGAACCTAAAGATTTCCAACTCCGAGTGTGTATGTCGGACGAGTTCAGCGTTGCAGAGAGAGTTTTCTAAGAAGTTCTGATTGACCTCATGACTGAAAGAGTCATTTCAATGTATACAGTTGTACAAGCATCATCGAAGAGAGGATTGCAAGCCTCGTTGTCAACTGCTCGCAGATCGGGTCCATCCCAACCATCAGTAGAGAAGAGAACTAAGCATAAATATGACCTAGAAAATGCAAAGTTGATTCCATCCATATTTCCCAATTACATCCCACCTCTGGCTGGCATGGTGAATCGCGATAATGTGCTAAGATACTTTGAGTACACTATGGTCACTGCGTACCTATCGAAGGGGATACACGCAGTTCAGACAGAGCAGGATAAGATCACAACGTTGAATTTCAATGACTTCAACCCTAGATATCGAAATATCTATGGTATTCTCACCCCATATAAGTACCTAACTAGAACAAAAGGGAAGAACTTGAATATCATCCCCTAGTCATGGATGATGAACCTCACATAGTCCACCCTGTCGAATGTCATGAAGATCCTACACTTCGGACGACACGAGGAAGTCAATGCCTATGTCAAGATACTACTATCGTGTTACCATGGCAACTACTTATGGCTAGACCATCGCATTACAATTGAGCCAACACTGATCCATAGGATGATAGGCCTAAGTATGCAAGGACCTGACCTGTAGGACTTTTATCCAGGAAAATCCACAGATCACGCATTAGCACAAAAGATCAAGGACACATATGGCGACGTTGAGAAGGGAACAAGAGGCTACAAGGTAGATTCCATACAAAGTGGCGCAGTGTGCCTCACATGTCAACTGATAGCTGGAAATTTAGTAAGGAAGAACTAACCTACACAAGTCACTGGCTTTGTCGTTGATCTCACAGGGAAGTGCACGGAAGGCCTACAGATGAACTGGGCGAAGTACCTAGTTAACCAATTGCAACTAGATTTTCGAGAAGCACAGGATCAGGGTTATGAATTTCATTTCAGATGGCTTCTAGTCCTCATAGAATTTGTTTCTTGGGATATGCTGGAAGGAGCGACCTTCCCCGACATAGAGCCATTTGAACTTCTTTCTGTGAATTTCACTACCCTGTGGTATTCAACTGATATAAACAAATAGTGGCAATCGAATGTTTTGTTTCATACATACTACCTCTAGCTAAAGCAAGCCATTGAAGCTGAGCCTCGCATGACTCTGAACACATTACAAAGGTTCCAACCACTAATGAAGTTCAACATAGATCATCACTTCATCTACATTATAGCGTGAGGAGATGAACACCAAGAGCATCTCCAGTCATATTATAAGCTTACAGAAGAAGACCTTGAGGATATCACCAAGGAATGGTTCGCTGACCTCCTTATCCCCACCAACCCCACAAAGATATATGATATTGACAGCCCAGAAGACACTCATAGAGAACAAAATACACCTAGAACCAACAAACATAAGAATAATGAGGAGGTCCAAAACTTAAGCAGCACCTCAGAAAAGATTCCTTCAGAGTCACCTGACCGAGGGGGTGGTGATGAAGTAGAAGATGAATAGATACCAAGTGAATTAACACTTCCCATAGATGAGGTTGACCCTTTGAATAAGAGGAAGGTTTCCCCCTCGAAACCTTCTTCCCAGAAGAAATCGAAATCCACCATGACCAAGATGCAGACTATCCTCACCTCCAATGATTTTGACTTCATCATAGCAGCTGGAGATAGCAGAGAAACAAGGAGCGAAGCAGGAAGAAATGTATGATAGGATTGAAGTCGAACTCTGAGGGGTACAACAAGCTCTTCAGTCCAGCTACGCAGTCTCCACTATGCCCCTGCCATCGGGAGAACCAAATTTGGGCGATGAGCCGGCACAACTCCACCAACTAGTTGATATAGTCGAAGCTCACCTTCGACGAGCACAAGAAGAAATAGAACAAGCCAGACAGTATTTGGCACAAGTGCAAGGAGTACTTGTAGAGCAGCGTCGAGCTGCAGAACAGAAAAATATTGCTCTCCAAGAAAATTTCGATGAAGAAAAAGCACAGATACAGCAAGGAAAAGACCAGTTGCTCGCAAAGAAACTTGAAGTAAACGAAGTGGTAAGCAGAGCACTTCACTCTATGACAGTGGTAGAAATAAATGTAGAAGACCAATTCACACAACAAGTAGATTAGCTCACAGAATTTATCCAACATCTACAACAATGCATCCCAGACTTAGAGCTCCGTAAAGTACCCGAGACTCCACGGGATGTAAGGGATCAAAGAGAAGCAACTGCTCAAAGCACAATTGAGAGAATAAAATCCCTTGCTATGGAATGTAAGAAACTTACTAATCGCAGTGCCCAGACCTATGAGAAACTCACTGAGAATATATAGCTGACGGCTCTGGAGTCGCAGCTCTAAGAGGCGAAGTATCAAGATGAAACGATACAAGCGCAACTAAAGCCCCTGTCAGTAGTGGAAAGAATGAAGCACTCCCAAGATAAATTCACTGCCCAGCAGTAGATCCACACTATCCAGAGATAAGTTATGGAAGTAACTCAGAGGCTCCAACATGTACAAGATAAGGCCTACCAATTGTTCACAGAGGTCGAAGGTCGAGGAGTAGAACTAGAGCAAGTTGTTACTACATTCGAAGAATGCCTAGAGGGACCTTTCAATGATGCAGTCATCCAAGAGTTCATTGAACAGAAGGCCAAGGCACAACAGCAAGTCGAAGCAGCTCGAGCTACGCTCGAGGATTTTGAAGCAGAAATACCCAGATCAGAGTGACTCGGGACGAGTCACAAGTGAGTGTTGGGGGCATGTTGTCCCTTGACTAAGTTTTGGGAGATCCTTGGTCAAGTTTGACCTATTTTGGGACTTTGACAGACTATCGAAGGAGGAGTGCAAGACGAAGCAGAGATCGTGGGATCTCGACCCCTTTTGGGGATTTGGGATTATGTAATGGGAATGGGATGTCGACCCAAGGGTTTACCCATGTTTAGGCCTATTTTGTAAAGTATATATAGAATACTAGGCGATGTAATGAGAGTAGCCATAAGGAATAGATAAGTGCTAAAGATAGATCTATGTGATCAAGATTGTAAGTGTTATGTGCATATTGTGTGAGAATTGCAGAGCTAAGTGAAAGTCAGTGTAAGAGGTTGTGGAAGGTTGTGTGCTTAGATCTACTCGGGGAAGGAGGATCTAGCGAGATGCGCAGATCTCCTATCCTATGCAGAATAGGGTTTTTGAGGCTCTGTGCATGTAACCCATTGAATAAGATAATAAATAAGAAGATTTGGTGGACGTAGCCCCAGGGTGGGGGTGAACCACATATATGTTTTGTTTCTCTACTTTGTGCAATATGTTGATGTGTTTATGTCTTTACTTTCTAAGTGCTTTGATATAGATAGATAGATCTTTTTATGCTTTGTACTAATGGTGAATATGGATGTTAGATCTGACTTATATGAATGTGCTTAGTGCTTGAACCTGCTAGATCTGATATGTTCCATCGTGCTAAGTGTTGCTAGATGCCAGATCTGGTTTACCACTGCGTTGTACTATGATTAGGGTTTACTGCGCTATAACTAAGAACTGAATATTGATGAAATGTCATTTCTAAGTGCTCTATTAAGTGTTAGAATCACAAATCTGTGTCCCAGCTAAGGTTGCAGACATTTGAGTCCTATAACCACCCCTGCCTCTACCTCGGGTGAGACTTCATCTACTTCGCAGGTGTTGACGAAAGGGTCGATAGTTAGAGTTTTGTTGGTGTATTGTTGGTGCGTTGAACCCTCGGTTTTCCCCTGTGCCAACAGTAACCATCCTTCCCACTAGTTATTCGATTTCTTGATTTATCTTTAGGAAAACAATTTAGTGTGTTCTTTGTGTTATACGCTAGTCAAGCCTTACTTTTTAGTTTTGATCATTTTACAAAGTGGAATATCAACAACTCCATCAGTCACAAAGGATTTAGGGATTGTCGCTAGTTAATTTGGATCCATCTCCGCCACCATTGAGGCGAATACTTGATTAAGAAGGATCGGTCGAAGCGACTGGGCCACAGGAATTTATGCCCAAGCCTACTCCAAGAGGAGACTTTCCAGCTACGGAGGAATCCATTGTTTTTTACTTTGACACTGAAGGTTTCAGGCCATAAAATCCTTTGATTATCAACTTTTCAACGTGAATCTTGATTCAGATTGTCCCTCCCGAGGTACGCTAGTTACTTCTACGAGAGGCAATGGAATTGAATGCTACTACTTCATCTGGAATTCCCCATACTTTGGTTACGGATACTACTGGAGGGGGAATCCTACCTCCTACCCCACCTTCGTCGGCCAGGACCTCAGTTGTCTCGAATCCCACGACTTTGGGCGGTGGTCTGATACCTTTAATGAAATCGACCACTATTTCATTTACTCAGAACGCGACGGGCGCTCCCTTCTCATATGGGATGCCTAAATTTGATATGAATTTAGTTCTTACTTATTATACCTTACAAACCATGGGTATGGGGGCAAGGAGCTCAAACTCTCCCTTGCAAGGGTCAAACACAGGCACGACTGCCCCTTTTAGTGCCATTCCTTATGGTGGGGGTCATATACCTCCTCCATCCCCTTCACTCAGAGACGCTTTTCAGCAGCCAATCGGGCCTAACGCTAATTACATCTTGTTTGGTGGATGCAATTTAGGACCTTCCTCTTACACAATGTCGGTGGGATCTATGTTATTCTCTTTGTTTATTGGGTTTGGAAACAACGTTTTTTCTTCGACCACTTTCTCGACTTGGGGCAACCCCATATTTGGTCAACAAAACCTGATGTAAGGTACCATTCCTTCATAGGGAGAGATGATTGGAGTATACTCCACACAGGGTCTTTGGAATTCTTGACAGGGCTCATTTCCCCCACAAGGATTTTAGGTCAGGGGTAACCCCTTACATACTCAATGGAACCCCATGCAAATCTTTGTACCTATGCCCATCAGATTGGTTGGTGGAATCCTCTTCCAAGGTCCTTGGAACACAACACAGGGAGATATCCCTGTGCAAGCTATGTCATCCAATTTTGGGAGTCAATCGATGATGCCTCAACAGATGCAATTTCTTTTAGCTGGTCAAGGCCACAATTTCTACCAAAAACTTGGCCATCAATCCAAATTTTCTTGGAAACTTGGTGCCAATCAAAATCCAGGGCCCTCTTTTCCTGTAAATAATTCACCATCGAAACTACCCTTTCTGGAAACTTTACATTTTCCATCTTGTCTATATTATTGAATGACCCGATCTGTCATGATCCACTTTGGCCCCCCATGCCGACCAAGTTTCTTTCAGATATTCTGAAATTTGAGGGAAATCTTGGTGAATATCCAGGTGATCATGTGACTACCTTTCACTTGTGGTTCTTGTCAAACCCATTGAAAGATGACTCTGTCTAGTTGCACCTTTTTCAAAGAACTCTTATAGGGGGTGTTATGAAGTGGTATATTGAGCTCATTGGATCGAGGTACTATTACTTTAATGACTTGGAGATGGCATTTCCAATTACCTGTGAGATACGATGTCGACATTGAACTATTGGCCAACTTTGATCAAACCAAGGCCGACCACATATCTGATCATATCCAAGAATGGCGACGAAGAAAGAGATTGATTAAGGTCAATGACCCTCCTACTTTCTTTCTTGAGTGGTTCTTGAAGTCTTTAGTTCTCTGTATATCCAAAGACGTAGAAACTTCCAGGGTGTTTTCAGAGGAGGAGGCTATTATGAGAGCCTAGAAGCTAGAGCTGATCTACTCTTAGTCTGACATGCTCTACGAGATATTTCCAAATGTGCCATGGTCTACTCTTGATAAGGCCAAACAAAAGACTAGGCCCCAAGTTGATGGCATTGTGGGCTCAGCACAAAGAGATTCCATGGGTCTGTTGTCAAATCAATTGCAACAATTGTCGATACAAAAAACTATGGCCATCCAGACTCCTAGTTTGGTTGTTCCCCCTACCCAAATGTCAGATGTACACATTGTGCATTCAATGAATCTGAAGGCTAACCAACAGACCAAGGGAAAGAAGAAACAATGAAATAATAAGGGTAAATGGGATAAAAAGGCTGCCAATAATGTTGGTAGGGGGAAAACGGAGAAGAAGAACTTGAATTATCTGTTTAATCTATGCACGGAAGACCACCTGACTCACCTATGCCCTCGAATTTCAAAATCCCATAAGCTCTTAGTGCAGCAACATCCTGTTGTGTTGACAAACCCTTTTCCACAAGGGAAAGATATGGCTCAGGATTCTGCATCCACAAGTGTGACAGGGGGAAGTTAGGGACCCCCCACGCCTACCAATAACAATCCGGCCAAGAAAATTTACATGATGAACGTCAATGCTCATTTATCGACTAGGACTTGTGACTACGAAACCCCCAAATCTGTTGAGAAGGGAAAGGAGGACACTAACCCATCGATTCCTCTCCAAATTGAGAATGCAGTGGGTGAAACAATGGCTCACATCCCTAAAGGTATGTTTAATAAGGCTTCCCATAATCCAAGTGTGAGGGTCGCTTAGAACTACTCCAGTGTGGAGGATTTGGTACAAACCCCTTGCGCGATGTATTCCCTAGAGTTCCTCTGGAGTTTCCCCTCACATAGAAAATCTCTATTGTCTGCCTTAGGAGTGATAGAGAATAGTAACCCAGGAGTGATCATTTTCAATACAACTGACTTAAAACCTCGTCTTCCTCACCATGTTGCCTTTCAGATAGTAGTGTCCTACACCACGGAATATTTTATGTGGAACATTTTTTGTACGGTGGTTGATGAGGGTTCCTCGACTTGCATGATTTCGTTGGCATGTTGGAAGGCCATTGGCTAACTTGAGTTGTCTCCATCACCTACGTTTCTTATGGATTTTGACGGTCGATCGTTTAGACCACACAGAATAATTCCTTCCTTTCCTGTGCAGTTAGGGGGTAAAATTGTGTGTGTCGAAGTTGAAGTGGTTGATTCACCTCTTAAATACAATATTTTTTTAGGATGGAGTTGGACGTATGCAATGCATGTGGCGGTTGCCACACTTTTTCGGGTCTTGTGCTTTCCGCACGAGGGTTGAATAGTGACCATCAACCAATTTTCCTTTTCTCATCCCGACCTTTCATCGGGGGTTTCCACGATCCTGATAATTGATAACCCACATCCTAGCACTGTCAACTTATGTGTCAGTTTGTTTCCATTGTGATGGGAACTTTTGATTACCCATTGCCTTCTAATGATGCAAATCTTATATCGGTTGTTCCCGACTAGCCGAAGGCTGCAATTTTGCAAGTGTCGTCTTTTAGAAAGAGCTACTTTAACGACCCGTGGACTTTACCTTCCCCATCGGATTCAATGGAAGGGATAGGGAACCTTGGTATGGCCATGCCCTTATCCATGGCTGAGGTTGCATACAATATTGTCCAGCAAGCCTTATACAACCCATATATGGCTCCCTCACAGGAGTTAGATCTAGTTCTTGAGCCTATTTGGGCTCAATATTCTCTTGCCACTAAAGATCCTTTTGACTTGGCCTTGCCCTCCAACGAGGTGATTCTCAAGGAAATAATTGGTTTCGACAGATCTTGGGATGCTCTACATCATAGATCTTATTTTTTTCCTGAGCTTAGGAGAGTAGAGGCAGGAGAGTTTGTTCTGACTGTGAATGGAGATAACCCTTGTCCTATCAATCCTCTATACATGCACGGAGTTTACGTCGAGGGTAACATGGAAAGAATTGATACAATTATTCCAATCACTATCTCAAAAAACCCTGGCGTCGTCGAGATTGTTTTCATCAAAGCGGATTTCTCCCCCGAAGAGATTCGAACTTACAGCGAGTTATTCAAGGAGTTATGTGATGTTTTTGCCTGGTCTTACAAGGATATGCCAGGAATCAACCCATGAATTTTTTAGAATATGATGGATGTGCTCATTTTACTATATACAATATCATTATTGTCACCTAACCGTAGGTCGAAGCCACCCTCCGAGCACCTTAACCTTGACAGAGAACCATTCTGGAAGCAAACCCTAGGCTAGATAGGCAAAGAATGGAAGGCACACATTTATCCAAGGATAGTGCACCAAGAAAGCGTTGATCGTAGATTCCAACCCATAACCAAGAGATATTCCAAGAAAAAAACAAAATCTAATAGATGCAGCAGCTGCAACGGCATATCTCCTCCAAACTTGCACACAAATAGGCCAACTGCAGTGCGCAAAAGTGTTGCTTCTGCAGTTCTGAGAATTCCTGCCAGAATGAAGATTGGCCTCCTATATTTATACTAAATATGGAAAACTTCCTAGGCCGACTTCTCATTTTGGGTACTAATTCTTTAGTATATATTATTTCCTTTAGACAACTTCTTCTCTTGGAGGCTAATATCCTAATACAATTCATTCCCTTGAGTTGACTTATCTTCTAGGGTTATTAACCAATAATTAGGGTTTCTTCTTGCTTCCTAGAATATTCTATTCTCGACAGGTTTACACATGGAGGTAAATACCTCCCACAGCTACCATAATATCAACACTCCCTCCTAGCTAGGGAGGTATTGAAGGTAATGGTCTTGAGCAAAAACATTCCATTCACCCAGTAGCATAAACATAGTCGTATAGACTATCTCATGACTAGATCATGAGCACCATCATCACTATCATTATCACCAGTTGCATCATCTCTTGAAAACATACTCCATCTGAGTAATCATACATGATGATGGATAAGTCACTTACTCCACAGAGTGACACAAGATCCATTCTTCTAATCTGAACATATGTCCTAGAAGAATAAATGTCTTGAACCATTTTTCGTCTGGGAAATATCTTTCCATTGATCATCCATCTAGACGATAATCATTTCCAACACTACTGATAGTATTCAAGGCAATCAAAACAATATCATTCAATAGAGAACAACTGTGTCTATCCATAGTAGTACACAACTACAATCCAGTGGTACACTACCACACCAAGTAGCACACAAATACTTGATCAATGATGTATAGTCACAATCAGTGGAACACATCCACCAAAGTAGCATACATATTTTTTCTAGAGACATACAGTCTCCATAACAATCATCTGATATCAACCTGCACAGAAAACATTGTTATGATATAAACTGAATCATCTGGGCCATTCTTCCACTCACATCTGTGAGCTCTGGAAGAGCATTTGCCCTCATAGTAGAACATCAATGATGGGCTATATGGACTATTCTTCTCAAGCAAGGAATAATAATTGTCCTTATTTCTGAGTCTAAGTCATTCCCTATCCTGGGCCATTCCTCCAACACTAAACAAAGTGCAACCTGGAGAGAATGAGTCTTCCCTAGGGAATTCTTGTCCATGATTGTTGAACCTAGATCATTCACCTAACTGGGCCATTCCTCCGGCACTAAACAAAGTGCAACTTGGAGAGAATGAATCTACCCTAGGGAATGATTTTCCCTACCATTTCCTAAGGAAATTATTGTCCTGCACCAACCTCCAAAACAGACCATTCTTCGAAACTTCTCACAACTATGAGCTTCGAAAGAATGACTGTCCAACGAGATGGACCAGTCCTCTTGACCACTACTGAGAGTGATCATCAAGAAGAGAGATTGTCCTATACCATTCCCCATGTTAACCACAATGAGAAATCATTGTCTATGGTACATCAGCAATCCATCGAACCATTTTCATTACAAAAATGACCATTCGATTTGGACCATTTTCTAAACTAAAAAATGCATGTTCGTCAGAAATCTCAAACCACTTTCTGAACTGGAAAGGAATTGCTCATCTTGGACCATTTTTCGAACTGAAAAATAACTGTCCATAATCCAATAATACATCAGTGCTCCCTCCCAACATGGGAGTCATCTCTTCATTTTTCAATAAGGAAGTCGTCTCCATGAGCTCCAGCTTGAGTACGCAAAATCTTTCATCTTGGACAAAAGCTTTACCAAAATTTCTTCTTATCTTCTCATCTATGGAGATATATATTCGAGAACCACTTTCTCTTTTCTAGACTTCATCATGGAGAATGTAATGCTTGATCTCAATGTACTTTGGTATTTCAGGAACACTAGTTTTCTTTGAAGGCTTCACATAGATTTGATCATTACAGTATAACATACTTGAATTCAACTCTTTTGTTTTCTTCTAGCTCATAACATCGTGGCAAGTCTCAAACTGGAACATATACATGTGGCACTTCTTCTTTCATCAAGAGAGTTTGTTATGGATTATCAATCCATCATCCTGGACTTCTGAGTAACCATTCTGACTTTTATCATAGAAGATTTTCACCACGCTTTTGTTGTGCATGAGAGGATTTGTACCAAGTTGTTTGAATTCCAACAAAATCTTCTTCCATCTGCATATAAGAGTATCTTTATGGTATACCTCAAAGACTTGAGGTTGCTCTACATACGCTCTTTGTTCAATTATTTTGGAGAACATTCTTTGCATTCATCTGATGTCAATTCCAACCCATGGATATTGCGGACGATATAATGCCTCATGTAGAGGTATGTCTGGTTTACTGGAACAAGCAATCATCATAGTCTTCTCCCTCCATCTAGGAGAACCTCTAGTTTTATATCTCGCAATGCTTAAATTCATAAGTCTTTCATACATTTTTCTTCATCACAACTTTCAATTCCTCTGCTTGATTGTTTTTAGTGATTTCATATCAAGCTGGTAGTCTTGTGATTCTCGATACAATGACTGGTTGTTCTGGATTTTCTTTCTTTCTTGGAATCTTCATGTTCTTCCTCATGTTTCTCTTGAGCTCTTGAGTTCATGGATTTTTATATAGATTCCAATCATCATTCCATGCCCTGAAGATTCCAAATTCTTCCTTTCATCATGGGATCATGGATGTGGATGGACAACTAGGGATACTTTAAGACTTATTTTCGAAGAAGGCTTCTTCTAAAGTCAAATTGAACACATACTTCTTTCTATGGTTGCTACCATGGATATACACTTCATCATATTCAATGGATCATAGGATTAGCTCCCTCCTAATCTTTGCTTCATGTATGAGTGCATGTTTTTATTTTGGAAGTATATAATTGGCTCCCTCCATATAATATAATCCATGCTTATGTCTGCATCCTTATTGCCTTCTGCAAGGGTTCATAAGTCTTTCTCCAGTTTCCTCTTGATTGTTGACTTCTTTATGTCTTTACTTATTCTAGGTTTCTTCAAGATTGATTTTGAATTCAGCTTATCTTTCAGATGTTACTTATGTAACAACTTCCAAATGAATTGTTTGATGTTCTTAATCCTTTCATGTGTATTGTCTGACTTGTAGTCATAATGATAAAAATCCTTATCTTGTTGTTTCTTCCATAGGTATAGTTTTTATTTGAACATATTATCTTCTAAGAAATAGATATGCAAGATATGTACAGAAAACATGGTATGTACAAGAACTATGAAGAGTATTGTTACCTTGTCTTTAGAAGAAGATTTTTTTTTTATCCTGCTTGGTCTTCTTTGTAGGTTCCTTTTCTTCGGCAACTGATGCATCGTGTGTATCCTTCCTTTTATTTAGCTCGGGACAATTATTCTTGTAGTGACCATACTTTCGACAGTTGAAGAATTGTATTTCTGACATATCTTTCTCTTGATTTGGTTTCTTCCTTGAACCAAACTTCCTTTTGTTCCTAAAATTCTTGAATCTTGTTGTGAAGGATTGATCATCGTACTTATTTTGGGGTTTCTCTTTTGCACTGATCCTCGATTCTTCTTGAGCACAATAAGTCCAAAGTTATTCAAATGTAGGATAATCCTTCCTTGTGTTCATGCTTGCAGCAAATGCATCCCATGTTTTGGGAAGACCATTGAGTACTATGTTTACCAATTCCTTCTATGAAATGATCTCTTTAATAGCTTGTAGTTGATCTCTTAACTGAGAGATTCTCATAAAGTATGATGTTATGCTATCATCATCATCCATCTTCATGTCATGGAGCTCATTCTTTAGAATCTGTTATCACCCCATAAATTATGGGAATCAACTGATGACTTGGATATTATCTGTATCTAGTGTCTTTATTGATAAATGATTTTTTATTCTGCAAATAATTTGGAAAAAAAGAAAGGAAAAAAGGAAAGGAAAAAGAAAAGAAAAAATGAAAGAGGGCATAAAACAATTGAAAAGAAAAGCCCCATGCAATAATAGTAACTTGGCCATACCTTTCAAGCATGGCCAAGTTCTTTTTAAATTTAATGTTGCTAGGTTAGTGAATAAGTCTGACCAGACTATCCAATCCTGGTCAGATAGCCCTAAGGTTAGATTAGTGAATAAATCTGACCAGACTGTCTAATCCTGGTCAGATAGCCCTTAGGTAGAGTAATTTCTTAACCCAACAGTTTAATCTGGGTTAATTGTCCTAGGAAGATAGGTTAGCAGGTAGGTTAGTTGCTTCATGTGCTTCACCACCCATGAAACTAGAATTATGAAAATGCTACACCATGTCTCCTTGGCCTAAGAATACTTTAGATGATGTCCCCTTGGTGGTGTTATGTGAAAAGTTGGGAAAAACCCGTAAAATGCTTTATATCCTAAGTTTTTCCCCTTGTATATATTTTTCCGCTCCCAACTTATGTTTCCTGCACATCCCTACGGTTCTGATCCAGGCGCCAAGATCTACGATGCACAACACATTTCGGACCCCCCCCCCGACCATTCTGCTTTTAACTGGGGGGGGTCCGGAATCGGTAATAACATGGGCACTCATCTGGACAGCTCAGGGAGTAGCGCTTAAATCAACGGTCCACAATAGTTTCCAGACCCCCCCGTTCGTTTTGCCTTTAATAGAGGGGGGGGTCTGGAATGAGTACTAAAGAGCGCGCTCAGATCTGCGGCCAGGAAACAAGCGCGTAGATCAATGGATCATAATGGATTTTGGACCCCCCCTAGTGTTCTGCCTTTAACTGAGGGGGGGGGTCCGGAATGGATATTTCCCTTCGACGGGCCCCTGGTCATACGTGGCGTAAGCCTATTGGTCCTCAAGTCCCATCCCGCGCATGCTATCTGACAACCCCGTCACTCATGGACGTCATCCTCCACTGAGTCCACTTGTCCCACTTGTTCCCGGGGTCGTGTCCCATCCCATAACTGTTGTCAGTCCCTGCTGTCAATCCTTTACCCTTTTCACTCATGACCAGCCCCTTATGACGATTTTCATTTCCCATCACCTCCAATCCCTAGCAGCCACGTCAAACATCCGTATGTTTTGGCCACCGTCATCTGCCATATCACCCCCAAGTGGCCCGTTGTCCATTAATTACTGGGCAACATACCCGTTGTCATGCTGACCATTTTCCCGTGTCCAACTGACCCCAGTTTTAAATAAAACTATCGTTTTCCCTCTTCATTCACTATTCGTCCATCACACCAGAAAATTTTACTCTTACGCCTCCATTTCTTTTCCGCCACCTTCATCCACAGTCATTCTACCCCACTAACATCGTGTTTATTGCAGGTACCATTGCTGAAATGGTGTCAAAGCCAAGACAAGCAGAAGGAGAAGAGAATCCTTTTCTTCCTCCTCCTATCGACCTGGACAAAATCCCCTTGGTCGATAAAGATATATTGATCGCGGATACTATATGAGATTTTGACTTCTCAGATCTCCAGTCATGGCTCAGGGAGGTGTTCCTGGACCAGAGCGATGAAATTGGACTCTGGGAGTCTAATTTGCCTCTGTATCTTTTTCCCCAGATACACCATTTCCCTGAATTCACGCTGAAATGCCAAGCCCATTATATCCCCGACCAGAGGGCCATTGTCTCTTCATCTGGAGACGTCCTCTTCTTCATCACTCCCGAAGACATTGACCAGATGATGCAAATTCCCCGTGTTGAATCTGCGTCCCCTTTCAATTTAGAAATCCTCACTGAGTTATATCATAAAATGACCTTTCCTCAGAGAGCTCAGATATTCGAGCTTTTCCTCCCCACTTTCGCTCAATTACCTTCCACAAACCCCCCTTACCCTTCATCCTTGTTCTCCACCAAAGGAAACCAAATCATTTCTTCCCTTTGTGCCCTGCTTGGTTATTATTCTGACCAATGGGTAGATGATCCCATCCTGGGTTTCCTATCCATTTTCTCAAACGATGAAAAGCCCACAACGCAGTTCAACTACAACACCTTCTTGGACGATAATATTCACGAACAATTCGTGAATTTTTCCACAGAGGGCATGTTCAAATATTCTTCCATACTGGCGTACATGTTCGTTTACTTTCAAGCCGACAAATTTAGTTTCTCCATGCAGAAGATGGACGCAGACGGAAGGCCCCAGCCAGTCACAGCATGGACTTCTCTTCTGAAGCATAACTCTACTGAATACAACTTCAAAGCTTTCATTAATCAGTTTTATCACCCAGTGGTAAGCATGTTGAGTGGCAAACCCGAGCCTTGCATCAATGACGAAGTCCAGAGAATTTTTCATCTCTCGGAGAATACAAAAACCGGGGATTGGTACTTATATCAGAACCACACTGAGATCAGAGTTTTTGGGTGCAAATTGGCACCTTACAAACTACCTCAATATGTGTCGGTAAGAATCTTTGAATTAGAATATATTAGGCAGATAATGAATTCAGATGACATTCATTTTTTTTCCCTGAAGAAGAAGCAGCAATTGAGAATCAAGGGGCAGATTGGTTCTTTCATCTCCAAGAGAAAGAGCAGATGAAGTCGATGGAAGGCATTCCATTGAGTGCTATCCCCATTGTCGGATTAAGCACTGCAACAGTTACAGCAATTCCATCAGCAACACCAGTGACATCACAGGAGGGAACAGTTGATCTCACCAAATCCCTGGAAAAGATGAACCTGCAAGAGACATAAATCAGCAGGCTTAAGAAAGAAGTGGAGAACCTCCAAGAGCTCAAAACTTCCTCCCAAACAATCTTATCCAAAGAAAATCAGCTAAATGAGCATCTCAGGAAGGAGTTACAGCAGCTCCAAAAGAAAACAATGGCAGGGAAGACTTTGGCCGAGGTCAAAGAGAATGTATGGACAGACATCACCAAGTCCATAAATGAAATCTGGCCAATGATTCAAATCATGTTTGAACAAAGTGAGTTTCTACAGAGAAGAAAACAGGCTGTTGAGAAAATCAGAGTGGAACTGGGAGACATGCCAGCACAAGAAAATGAGATCATCAGGTTCCTGAATTCCAAGACTAGAGAGGAACTAGAAGAACTAAAGATCCAGGACAGAACAGAGACTATACTTGAAGTAAAAAGGGTTTTAACCAAGAGAAGTCTAATGCTTCAGCTTGAGGAAAAGTTTCAAGTCATGGATCAAGGAGTACAGAAGTTCTTCAATAAGATTGATGCTCTCCAAAAGAGAGGCCTACCTGGTCTGAAGGTCATTAATGAAAAACTAATGGCACTCCCTGATTACAAGAAGAGATTGGCTGAAGTGTCTAAGGACAGTTCCAAGTTTGCAGGGATACAAGGGAGCATCACAGGCAAAGCGTTCATGGATGCCCTACAGTTGGATATTAGTATCCAACACGAGATTCGATACATATTCCTCATCAAGCCTACATTTGCTAAGTATACAGACATGGACGAAGTGTATCGGAGATTAATTAAAGTCACAGTGCCAAGTCATCTTAGATGGGAAGAACTTTGTGATCTACTAGATTAGCAGATGAGTTGTCACAATCCAGTAACCTGTCCAGTCAGAAGAGGTTGCGAAGGCACCTCGCCAATGGCCTACCCCAGAAATTCCGCATGCAGTTGTACCGAGTCATCAAGTAGTTTTGATTAGTTAAATCAATTAGGCTAAAAATAGAATGAGCACGTCTTGATCAGTTATGACAGGAACGTTTGTAATTTGAATTATAAATACTTCACCTTTCGAAGTATTGAGGGTTGTTGATTCACACACCCTATTGTTATCAAACTGTACTATTTTTGAAGAGATCTACCATTAATAAAGAGGAGGCACTTTTACAATATTCTTGCGTGTATTCACTGGTGATGTTGATTTTCTAAGTTAAATGTTTTTCTTTCTTTGTGAGCATATTTTTTTCCGGAACTAATCTTTAAGAGTAACGTAGTGTTGTAGGATTTATCTTTGATACCCTGTTTCCGACTCTAAGGATTTTAATGTTTATCCTCTGATATCTTTGATTAAGAAATTATTAACTGCTTGTTAGTCAAATTTATTTTTCTTATCTTTTCTTCTGCCCATCATTTAAATTACTAAAAGATCCAGTGAGTATATTATCTCGCCCTGTGAAAGTCTTCTTCGGCGTTTCTGGTCGTATCTCCTATTTGATTAAACACAGACCCCATAGCCCAATGGATGTGTAGATTGTCTCAACCCATTTAAAATACTTTGACAACAAACCTACCTATTCTCTTGACCTAGCCTAATATCTGAATTAAAAACAAAGCTAAATCATATAGAGAGATCCCTCTCTGAAGCTGGAAGGGCTAGATCCCAGCTTTAAAAGCGGTTGGATAAAGTTACTTCTGTGATTTCTTTCTTTTTCAACCTCTAGGAGATTTACAGAGTGCTAACATAATGGTGACCATACTGGGGACGAACTAAAATTGATATTTTCACGTTTTCGTTCCGCTAAAAGAACATTTGATTCTGAGAAGAAAGTAATGTTAGAGGTTGATCAAACTTTGTAATTATTTTCAGACTCACAAAATTAAAAATATATATATATAAAAACCCAAAAATAGTTCTGGATTCCAAGAAAGTTCACACTCGATCTCATCCCAACCCAGAGCTCTCAATAGTGATAGATAACCCTGAACATTTGCTCAGGCGGAAGGCCTCGGTGGCCATCTCAGGGAGTCATATTTCCCTGCATAAGTTTCCTTCCTTTTCCGAAGAACCATAAATCTCTCAAAGCCTTGATATTGATACATATTCCTCATCAAGCCTACATTTGCTAAGTATACAGACATGGATGAAGTGTATCGAAGATTACTTAAAGTCACAGTGCCAAGTCATCTCAGATGGGAAGAACTTTCTGATCTACTAGATTAACAGATGAGCTGTCACAATCCAATAACCTGTCCAGTCAAAAGAGGTTGCGAAGGCACCTCGCCAACGGCCTACCACAAAAATTCCGCATGTAGTTGTACCGAGTCATCAAGCAGTTTTGATTAGTTAAATCAGTTAGGCTAAAAATAGAATGAGCACGTTCTGATCAGTTATGACAGGAACGTTTGTAATTTGAATTATAAATACTTCAACTTTCGAAGTATTGAGGGTTGTTGATTCACACACCCTATTGCTATCAAACTGTATTATTTTTGAAGAGATCTACCATTAATAAAGAGGAGGCACTTTTACAGGATTCTTGTGTGTATTCACTAGTGATGTTGATTTTCTAAGTTAAATGTTTTTCTTTCTTTGTGAGCATATTGTTTTTCGGAACTAATCTTTAAGAGTAACGTAGTGTTGCAAGATTTATCTTTGATACCCTGTTTCCAACTCTAAGGATTTTAATGTTTATCCTCTGATATATTTGATTAAGAAATTCTTAACTGCTTGTTAGTCAAAGTTATTTTTCTTATCTTTTCTTATGCCCATCATTATGTTAGCACTCTGTAATTTTCCCAAGGCTGTGAGGCAGTCATAGAGGCAACTTCAAAACCACTTTGAGTCTTGGATCTAGCCCTCCAAGACTCAGAGAGGGATCTCTCTGTCTGATATAGCTTTGTTTGAAGATTGTATTAGGCTAGTTATGAAGAACATGGGTTGGGGTTTTTAAATGGTTGATTTGGAACAGCAAGGAGGGCCATTGGGCAAATGGGGTCTGTATTTGAATAAATACGAAATACAACCAGAAATGAGGAAAGAAGACTTCCACAGGGCGAGATAATATACTCACTGGATCTTTTAGTAGCTTAGATGATGGACAGAAGAAAATATGATAGAGATAGATTCAACTAAGAAGCAGTTAAGAATTTCTTAATCGAAAACATCAGAAGATAAACATTAAAATCTTTAGAATCGGAAACAGGGTATCAAAGATAAATCCTGTAACATTATGTTACTCTTGGAGATTAGTTCCAGAAAACAATATGAACACAAAGAAAGAAAAACATTCAACTTAGAGAATAAACATCACCAATGAATACACGCAAGAATCCTGTGAACAACATGCTCATTTCTGATAAATCATTTGAAGTTACAGGAAAAAGTCTCTGCTAAACACATCCCACAGTGTCACTAGGGACCTCACAGGTCGAACCCTTTTACATTAAAATCGTCTGAATAAATAATATATATCATCCCAATAAGTTTAGGAAGTCGTTTTAACTGCCTCGGCCAAAAATAGCCACCACTCCCACAAAATTTGGAGCTTTCTGCCATGAAAGACGGACCGGTTTTCTACGAAAAAAGGGGTCCGAACAGACGTGATTTTATCTTCAATGATGACACCTGGGAGAAAAATGAAAGCGGTTATTGTATATGGGCATGTTCTGGACAAAAACCTCCTTCGGTTTCGCCAAATTCATCCTCATCTGGCCGTAACAGCTCCTGCAAGATCGGGACTGAAACGGAAAATTGAAAATCTGAAAAAATAGGCCTCGAAGATGTCTTTGATTCTCCCTTATCGTAACTCTTATGAAAAAAATGAGAGAGGTTTTTGTTCTTCATTCCGTTATGAGAAAAAACCTCTCTCTTATTTTTAAAATCCATCTCCGTTTGCCCAAAAATCGATCTTAAATAGGACGTGGTAAAACAGGCAAAAATGGCAAGACAAAGGCAAAAGTGGTTTTTCATGAAACGCAAAATTCCGGACCCCCCCCCCCTCTCGTTAAATTCCGGATGGTGAGGGGGGTTCGGAATTTTTATTAGCCGTGGATTTATTTTGAGGTGATGCATGATTAAATGGAAATGTGTGAATTTTAATTGGGATTCCGGACCCCCCCCCTCTCGTTAAAGATCGGAAGGTGAGGGGGGGTCCGGAAAGTTTATGGACCGTGGATTAATTACTTGGTAAGTGGATGGGGGTGCGTTGAGGTTTGAGGGAGCGGGATTTTTGGTGGGAGTGGAGGGTGACGTAGGGGTGAGGTGTGAGGGGGGTGAGTGGAGTGTGACGTAGGGGTGAGGTATGAGGGAGGTAGGTGGAGGTGACGTGAGGTAGACGGGGTAGGGTAGACTTAGGTTAGTTTTGTTTTTTTAAATTTTGTTTTGTTTTTAATATTATTTTATGTTATTACATGTTTGTTTGTTTTTTACTTTTTGTATTTTGTAATTTATGTTTTATTATATTTATTATATTTGTTTTATTATATATTTTAATGTTTTAATATATATATATATATATATATATATATATATATATATATATATATATATATATATATATATATATATATATATATATAATGTTTTTATTTTAATTTGTTTTATTGCTTTTTATGATATATTTTATTAATTTGTTTTTTGTTATTTTTGTTTAAATATTTAATATGTTTTTATATTGTTTTGGTATTTTAAATTATTTAATTTTTAATTAATCCTAATTACTAACTAGTTACTAACCTAGATCTTTTAACTTAATTAATAATTAATTAATTATTAAATAGTTATTTATTTATTAGTTTAACCTATCCTAACTATACTAACCTTACTTATTTAATCTGACTAACTTTATTGCTAGAATTATTAACTTAATGTTTTTATCCTAAGTCTGTTTATGCAGGGATGGAAAGCGGGTGAGGCGTACTCAATGGGTCGAAAAGACAAGGGAGTGAAGGCACAACGGAGGATGAAGGATGCAACAGGATGATGGAGGATCGAGCGAAAAGAAGGGAGGGAGGAAACAGGATCAACCGAGCCATACTTCATCATCACGAGAGAAACGCCAAATCAACAGTCGAAGAATCGATTCACCTATAATTATAGGACCCCAACATAGGCTCCACCTGGGGATGGCAGCTTCTTTCAGGAGGTGTCAAGAACCACAGACCTGTGAATCATGCAGACTGGTGCTTTATCCATTGGGCTGATCCCAAAATCTTATTCTGCAACTTGTACCTGTTTTGATCTTGCAACTGAAACCAAATTAAGCTAAACACTGTTGAAAAAGAGATGCTCGGAATGCTGAGCTTATTCATTTTTTCCTACCTACCCTACTGCAATCATTGCTCAGCTAGGTAAAGGAAAAATGCCAATGGAGCCAATCCAGCAGTTGATTTAGTGGCTCTGTTCTTTCACTGTCTGTGATGAAACTCAGAAATAAGTCTATTACTCATGCTTGAGAGTAATTCCCAACCTGATTTCCCTTACATAAACTTTGATAAACCCGAACAATAGGAAAAACACCGGCAATGGAAAAATATCTTGTATTAAAAATTTTCTCCATATAGGTATTTACAGGATCAATATAGGTTTGGCCCATCTTTCGATTTTCAACTTCAAACAACTCAGCATCAAGACTCGATTTATCACCTATGCATTTTGTGTCTTTGAACACTTCCTCATACGACTGTGGATGCTCTGATGGTTTGTGAAATGATGTCTCTGCTGCAAACGACAAAGAAGCTGACTGCCTGATCATGTCAATATCATAACAACATTTTATCCCATATTTGGATGATGAAGGAAGACTTTGACCACAGAGGCCATCCAACCGATCAACTATGGGATCCTGAAAAGACTGACAAGACTGTTGCATTGATTCAAATGATATTTCCTGACCTTTGATGTATTTATCCTTTAACACTTGTCCAAGAGTCTTCTTCAAAATTAGAAATGAATTAAAGCACAATGGTACAGAGTTATTTTGGATTAACTCAGAATTTGCCTCGGGCTTTAATCTTTCATCTGAAATTAGAAAATCGAAGTAGGGCAAGTGCTGCGATTCTGGGTTTAGGACAGCCTCCATATCTCTGAGATTTTCTGTATCTTCCTCATCGTTATCATGACTATTGTGCAAGGGCTAATTGTCGCATCTGAACGGTAAATGATCTTCTTCCTGCCAATGACATGTTGTTGGTTTCTCTGAACAAACAACCTCTATTTCAGCTTCATGATCATCATCATACTGGTCATACTTGGGTAAATCATCCACGGATGAAATGCCATTGAACATGCATATCATGTCAGCTGGTTGTTCCTCTACAAGTCAAGATGGAGCTTCATCTATGACTGTGTTGTGAATTGAATACATGAACGAATCATTATTCCAACCATGGTACCCAGGATGAGCAAAAAAATGTTTGGGGACTGTGACCGTGTCTTTCTCTGAAATCAATGGAACATGATGTCTTTGGACAGCAAGCTCCTCTTTTATGTTAATCTTTTGCATCAGCTTTTCCATGGTACTGACCAAAATCTCTAGTTTAGCTTCTGATGACTTCAACTGCTCCATTTCTTTATTCTTTAACTTTGACCTCTTGATCAGTAAATTGGTCTCCACATCAACCGCAATGTTCTGCATTTCTTCAAGGCTTGCAGTGTTCATTTCTCTTAATTGGAATGCCATTTCAGGATCAAAATCTTCTGGGAAATGCAATTTATCCAAACCAGGAGGCGGCCTTACATCCACAGGTATGGAATGATACACATCATTGAATTTGGTTGAGAATTGTTGTACTGTCTCCCCTGGCTTTCTTTTCAAGTGGTCATACTCTTCTAGGAGGAGGAAAACATTTCCCATGACCACTCACCTATCCAAGAAAACTTGCATGAACTGCTGAAATTTTTTTATGCTTGCGACTGGAAGGTTCTTAAACCAATCTTTAACTTTACCTCCCAGAGACAGGGTAAACATTCTGATGCAGACATCATCATCTTCAACCTCATAAAGGTCAAGGAAATCCTCAAGGTTTTGGATATGTTTTTCAGCAGTGATCTTCCCATTTTCTCCATCAAACCTAGGCAAATTATTGATGTAATTGACAGGGAGGTCATGGAGAATGGGAGGCAAATCTAGAGGCTGGTATCGGTCTGGGACTTTTGCAAGCACAGGAGATGAAGCAAGGGGCTTACAACCATCCAGAGGTTTTGCAAGAGAAGGAGATAAAGAAGGAGGCTTATTTCTCACTAGGGTTTCTATAGGTGCATCTGGGATATGCACAGATGTATGAACATGTACATAATCTACAATTTGGGGTTTAATCTCTTGAGGATCTTTAGGTTGAAAATGATCATCCTGAATTTCAACAATATACTCTAGACTAGGATCATGATAAGAGATAAAGTAATTGCAGATGAAACCAAATATGTCTTGAATGCAATTTGAGCTTGAGTACCTGGTCTTTCTAGGCTGCTTGGCCATGCTTCAGGTTATTCCTCCAGTGGAGTCTTCGAGCTGGCACTGTCTGGAGATGATTTGGAGTCGCTAGGTGAATGATCTCAGCCTTCTTGTGTCTGGTCACTGTCCACCATCAGTGATCAGATTTGGAGCTTTAAAGTGTTCTTCTGGGGAAAGTCCCCAGTTGAGTCGCCATTATGTTAGCACTCTGTAAATCTCCTAGAGGTTAAAAAAGAAAGAAATCACAGAAGTAACTTTATCCAACCGCTTTTAAAGCTGGGATCTAGCCCTTCCAGCTTCAGAGAGGGATCTCTCTATATGATTTAGCTTTGTTTTTAATTCAGATATTAGGCTAGGTCAAGAGAACAAGTAGGTTTGTTGTCAAAGTATTTTAAATGGGTTGAGACAATCTACACATCCATTGGGCTATGGCGTCTGTGTTTAATCAAATAGGAGATACGACCAAAAACGTCGAAGAAGACTTTCATAGGGCGAGATAATATACTCATTGGATCTTTTAGTAATTTAAATGATGGGCAGAAGAAAAGATAAGAAAAATAACTTTGACTAACAAGCAGTTAAGAATTTCTTAATCAAAGATATCAGAGGATAAACATTAAAATCCTTAGAGTCGGAAATAGGGTATCAAAGATAAATCCTGCAACACTACGTTACTCTTAAAGATTAGTTCCGGAAAACAATATGCTCACAAAGAAAGAAAAACATTTAACTTAGAAAATCAACATCACCAATGAATACACGCAAGAATCCTGTAAAAGTGCCTCCTCTTTATTAATGGTAGATATCTTCAAAAATAGTACAGTTTGATAGCAATAGGGTGTGTGAATCAACAACCCTCAATACTTCGAAAGGTGAAGTATTTATAATTCAAATTACAAACGTTCTTGTCATAACTGATCAGGACGTGCTCATTCTATTTTTAGCCTAACTGATTTAACTAATCAAAACTTCTTGATGACTCGGTACAACTGCATGCGAAATTTCTGGGGTAGGCCGTTGGGGAGGTGCCTTCGCAACCTCTTCTGACTGGACAGGTTACTGGATTGTGACAGCTCATCTGCTAATCTAGTAGATCACAAAGTTCTTCCCATCTTAGATGACTTGGCACTGTGACTTTAAGTAATCTCTGATACACTTCATCCATGTTTGTATACTTAGCAAATGTAGGCTTGATGAGGAATATGTATTGAATCTTGTGTTGGATACTAATATCCAACTACAAGGTATCCATGAACACTTTGCCTGTGATGCTCCCTTGTATCCCTGCAAACTTGGAACTATCCTTAGACACTTCAGCCAATCTCTTCTTGTAATCAGGGAGTGTCATTAGTTTTTCATTAATGACCTTCAGACCAGGTAGGCCTTTCTTTTGGAGAGCATCAATCTTATTGAAGAACTTTTGTACTCCTTGATCCATGACTTGAACCTTTTCCTCAAGCTGAAGCATTAGACTTCTCTTGGTTAAAACCCTTTTTACTTCAAGTATAGTCTATGTTCTGTCCTCGATCTTTAGTTCTTCTAGTTCCTCTCTGGTCTTGGAATTCAGGAACCTGGTGATCTCATTTGCTTGTGCTGGCATGTCTCCCAGTTCCACTCTGATTTTCTCAACAGCCTGTTTGCTCCTCTATAGCAACTCATTTTGTTCAAACATGATTTGAATCATTGGCCAGATTTCATTTATGGACTTGGTGATGTTTGTCCATACATTCTCTTTGACCTCGGCCAAAGTCTTCCCTGCCATTGTTTTCTTTTGGATCTGCTGTAACTCCTTCCTGAGATGCTCATTTAGTTGATTTTCTTTGGATAGGCTTGTCTTGAAGGAAGTTTTGAGCTCTTGGAGGTTCTCCACTTCTTTCTTAAGCCTGTTGATTTTTGTCTCTTGCAGGTTCATCTTTTCCAGGGATTTGGTGAGATCAGTTGTTCCCTCCTGTGATGTCACTAGTGTTGTTGATGGAATTTCTGTAACTGTTGCAGTGCTTAATCTGACAATGGGAATAGCACTCAATGGAATGCCTTCCATCGGCTTCATCTTTTCTTTCTCTTTCAATAATTTTTCCATCTCAGCTTCCATTTCCTTGAGCTGAGCATTCTGCTCCATGATCAACTTTAGCATATCATCCTTATCATCTTCTTTCTCTGTTATCTCCTTCACCTGTGAGTCCTCTGTGGGCGGGAGTTTCAGCTATTTTCTTAAGGATGCGATGTCAGCATTATTTTTCTTTATCATCTCTTCTGTTGCTTTGACGTTCGCAGGATCATAACCGATCTTGAGGACCAGCTCCTCCAACGTCTTGATTCTGTTGTCTTTGGTGAAAGATGATATTTTCTCCATCTTGAGTTGTGTCTGAGCATTGTTCAATGATACATGAAATTTTGCTACAGAAGCTGAAGCGTGTGCCAATGTGTGAAAAACCATATCCCTTGTTTGTTTGTGCAGATCCATCTAGTCTGCTGGATGCACGTCCTTTGCTTGGAATTCGAAGGTGGCCCTTTTGTAATCCGAGATCACCTTGGGATCCGGTACCTGTGCTTGGAGGTAAGCCATGTGCATCCTACCCTTTTCTATGTCGAATGCCGAAAGAATCCTATGCTGAGCTGTGGATGACTTCTTGCGAAACTGGGCATATGTACTACTAGTGAGGGTTTGGTTCTTCTTCTTGATCAAATCATACTTTTCAAAAATGCCCAACTTGGGCCCAGTCTTGCTTGGCTGACTATCCAGGGGAGAATCTGTGGATTTCTTTGGTATTGCTGTTGTGATTTCCTTATGCTGGCTCGAACCGAAAGGTGGGATGACCGGATTGACCCCTGTGGTAGCTACTATGGTAGGCGAGACTTCTTTCTCTACTGTCGCGCCAGGCGTTGAAACTGTCTTTGGCCTCTTGGTGTGCATCTGGAACTCCTCAGATGACACCTCTGTTACAGGAGGAGATGACTCATGTCGGGGCCTCTTCTCCTTGGGGACCTGAGGTGTGGTAGTGGGTGGCACACTCATCGAGGGAACCTGCTGTTCCACTTCAACTTGTCGTTCCACGTCAGCCAAAGTGTCAGGCACCCACACTATTTGATTTGCAAATTTTTCGATCTCTGGCTTGGACTCATGAGCATACGGGATATTCTTATTTTTCACCCTCATTTCCGAAATGATCCCACATGGATCATAGTGCCATGTGAAACTCGTAAAGAATTTCATCTCCTTCAACATTCTATCTGCTTCTTCCCCTGCGCCTCGACTATTGCAGATGAAAGAACCAATCTGCCCCTTGATTCTCAATTATTGCTTCTTCTTCAGGGAAACAAAACGAATGTCATATGAATTCATTATATGCCTAATGTATTCTAATGCAAAGATTCTTACCGGCACATATTGAGGTAGTTTGTAAGGTGCCAATTCGCACCCGAAAACTCTGATCTCAGTGTGGTTCTGATATAAGTACCAATCCCCGGTTTTTGTATTCTCCGAGAGATGCAAAATTCTCTGAACTTCATCATTGATGTGAGGCTCGGGTCTGCCACTCAACATGCTTACCACCGGGTGATAAAACTGATCAATGAAAGATTTGAAGTCGTATTCAGCAGAGTTATGCTTCAGAAGAGAAGTTCATGCTGTGACTGGCTAGGGCGTTCTGTCTGTGTCCATCTTCTGCATGGAGAAACTGAATTTGTCGGATTGAAAGTAAACGAACATGTACGCCAGTATGGAAGAATATTTGAACATGCCCTTTGTGGAAAAATTCATGAATTGTTCGTGAATATTATCGTCCAAGAAGGTGTTGTAGTCAAACTGCGTTGTGGGCTTTTCATCGTTTGAGAAAATGGACAGGAAACCCAGGATGGGCTCATCTACCCATTGGTCAGAATAATAACCAAGCAGGGCACAAAGGGAAGAAATGATTTGGTTTCCTTTGGTGGAGAACAAGGATGAAGGGTAAGGGGGGTTTGTGGAAGGTAATTGAGTGGAAGTGGGGAGGAAAAGCTCGAATATCTGAGCTCTCTGAGGAAAGGTCATTTTCTGATATAACTCAGTGAGGATTTCTAAATTGAAAGGGGATGCAGATTCAGCACAAGGAATTTGCATCATCTGGTCAATGTCTTCGAGAGTGATGAAGAAGAGGACATCTCCAGATGAAGAGACGATGGCCCTCTAGTCGGGGATATAATGGGTTGGGCATTTCAACGCGAATTCAGGGAAATGGTGTATCTAGGGAAAAAGATACAGGGGAAAATTAGACTCCCAGAGTCCAATTTCATCGCTCTGGTCTAGGAACACCTCCCTGAGCCATGACTAGAGATATGAGAAGTTGAAATCTCATATAGTATCCGTGATCAATCTATATTTATCAACGAAGGGGATTTTGTCCAGGTCGACAGGAGGAGGAAGAAAATGATTCTCTTCTCCTTCCGCTTGTCTTGGCTTTGACACCATTTCAGTAATGGTACCTGCAATAAACACGATGTTAGTGGGGTAGAATGACTGTGGATGAAGGTGGCGGAAAAGCAATGGAGGCGTAAGAGTAAAATTTTCTGGTGCGATGGACGAATAGTGAATGAAGAGCGAAAATAGTAGTTTTATTTAAAACTGGGGTCGGTTGGACATAGGAAAATGGTCAGCATGACAACGGGTATGTTGCCCAGTAATTAATGGACAACGGGCCACTTGGGGGTGATATGGCAGGTGACGGTGGGAAAAACATACGGATGTTTGACGTGGCTGCTAGGGATTGGAGGTGATGGGAAATGAAAATCATCATAAGGGGTTGGTCATGAGTGAAAAGGGTAAAGGACTGACAGCAGGGACTGACAACAGTTATGGGATGGGACACGACCCCGGGAACAAGTGGGACAAGTGGACTCAGTGGAGGATGATGCCCCTGGTCATATGTGGCGTCAGCCTATTGGTCCTCAAGTCCCATCTAGAATGTATGGACAGACATCACCAAGTCCATAAATGAAATCTGGCCAATGAATCAAATCATGTTTGAACAAAATGAGTTGCTACAGAGGAGTAAACAGGCTATTGAGAAAATCAGAGTGGAACTGGGAGACATGCCAGCACAAGCAAATGAGATCATCAGGTTCCTGAATTCCAAGACCAGAGAGGAACTAGAAGAACTAAAGATCGAGGACAGAACAGAGACTATACTTGAAGTAAAAAGGGTTTTAACCAAGATAAGTCTAATGCTTCAGCTTGAGGAAAAGGTTCAAGTCATGGATCAAGGAGTACAGAAGTTCTTCAATAAGATTGATGCTCTCCAAAAGAAAGGCCTACCTGGCCTGAAGGTCATTAATGACAAACTAATGACACTCCCTGATTACAAGAAGAGATTGGCTGAAGTGTCTAAGGACAGTTCCAAGTTTGCAAGGATACAAGGGAGCATCATAGGCAAAGCGTTCATGGATGCCCTGCAGTTGGATATTAGTATCCAACACGAGATTCGATACATATTCCTCATCAAGCCTACATTTTCTAAGTATACAGACATGGATGAAGTGTATCAGAGATTACTTAAAGTCACAGTGCCAAGTCATCTCATATGGGAAGAACTTTGTGATCTACTAGATTAGCAGATGAGCTGTCACAATCCAGTAACCTGTCCAGTCAGAAGAGGTTGCGAAGGCACCTCGCCAACGGCCTACCCCAGAAATTCCGCATGCAGTTGTACCGAGTCATCAAGAAGTTTTGATTAGTTAAATCAGTTAGGCTAAAAATAGAATGAGCACGTCCTGATCAGTTATGACAGGAACGTTTGTAATTTGAATTATAAATACTTCACCTTTCGAAGTATTGAGGGTTGTTGATTCACACACCCTATTGCTATCAAACTGTACTATTTTTGAAGAGATCTACCATTAATAAAGAGGAGGCACTTTTACAGGAGTCTTGCGTGTATTCACTGGTGATGTTGATTTTCTAAGTTAAATGTTTTTCTTTCTTTGTGAGCATATTGTTTTCCGGAACTAATCTTTAAGAGTAACGTAGTGTTGCAGGATTTATCTTTGATACCCTGTTTCCGACACTAAGGATTTTAATGTTTATCCTCTGATATCTTTGATTAAGAAATTATTAACTACTTGTTAGTCAAAGTTATTTTTCTTATATTTTCTTCTGCCCATCATTTAAATTACTAAAAGATCCAGTGAGTATATCATCTCGCCCTGTGAAAGTCTTCTTCGGCGTTTCTGGTCGTATCTCCTATTTGATTAAACATAGACCCCATAGCCCAATGGATGTGTAGATTATCTCAACCCATTTAAAATACTTTGACAACAAACCTACTTGTTCTCTTGTCCTAGCCTAATATCTGAATTAAAAATAAAGCTAAATCATATAGAGAGATCCCTCTCTGAAGCTGGAAGGGCTAGATCCCAGCTTTAAAAGCGGTTGGATAAAGTTACTTCTGTGATTTCTTTCTTTTTCAACCTCTAGGAGATTTACAGAGTGCTAACAGAATCATTACTTGTCCAATGTTTCTGACTGAGAAGAGGTTTGTTAGGGCATCGCACATCTTCTTAGATGAATCAATATGGGAGATGTAAGGTATCAAGTGGTATTTTATATAATCCACTATGATACTCATGGCATTGATGTCATTGTCTTTGAACTTCTCTATAACTTCAACGTTTTATGGTTCCTTCTCTTTTCCTTCTTCAAACTCTAGTTCCACGATCTTTCCTTTCACGATATCAAACACTATATTCTTGGAAAGGATGAAGTCAATCCTTGTCTTCCATGCTCTGAAGTTAGAAGCTCCATCTAATTTGTTTTCTAACTTCATAGAGTAAGTCATGGTTGCTTTGACTTGGTCAACCCTAGATTTGACAAAAAAAATCAAACTTGACGTCTTGGCTTGCTGAGAGTACCAGGAGATGCACTAGGCTAGGGTGCACTGGTCTATCTAGAAATTAGGTCAATCCCTTCACTTAAGGTTCCTCAACGAAAGGATTAGTGTTTCTACAACTGCACCTTCTAGTAACCCTAGTGACAGTACTTTGGTGACTTCTCCTGCTAGAAACCCTAGTGGCAGTTCTTTCAATGATATTAGTATCCTTATGGATATGCTCCCTTCCAATGGTTAGACTGAATGAAGGAGGTGTGGGCCCATAACCTGTTAGAATATGATGGATGTGCTCATTTTACCATAGACAATATCACTATTTTCACCCAACCATAGGTCGAAGCCACCCTCTGAGCACTTTAACCTTGACAAAGAACCATTCTGGAAGCAAACTCTAGGCTAGATAGACAAACAAAGGAAGGTGTACCTTTCTCCAAGGATAGCGCACCAAGAAAGAGTTGATCAAAGAGTCCAACCCATAACCAAGAGATAGTCCAAGTCAAAACCAAAATGTGCTCGATGCAGCAGCTGGAACGACATCTCTCCTCCAAACTTGTGCAAAAACTGGCCAACTGCAGTGTGCACAAGTGTTGCTTCTTCAGTTATGAGAATGCTTGCTAGAATGAAGACTGGCCTCCTGTATTTATACTAAATCTGGAAAATTGTCTGGGCCGACTTCTCATTCTGGGTACTAATTCTTTAGTATGTATTATTTCCTTTAGCTGACTTCTTCTCTTGGAGGCTAATATCCTAATACAATTCATTCCATTGAGCTGACTTTTCTTCTAGGGTTATTAACCAATCAATTAGGGTTTCTTCTTACTTTCTGGAATATTCTATTCTCGTCAGGTTTACATGTGGAGGTAAATACCTCCCACAGCTACCATAATATCAACACAATTATCGAACACAAAATCACAACTTATCCTGATGCCAAACCGGTCAAATAGAAGCTTCGTCCAATCAATCCTCGAAAAGAGGCAACAATCAAGGCAGAAGTAGAGAAACTTATCAAAGTCATTTTTATCTACCCCGTACAATTGAAGGAATGGGTGTCAAACTTGGTTCCGGTCAACAAGAAACATGGAACGATTCACATTTGTATGGATTTATGTGATTTGATCAAGGCCTTCCTGAAATACAATTTCCCTACCTCGTTTACCAATCAGATTGTCGATGAATGTGCAAGCTGAGAATTCTTCTTGTTCATAGACGGTTTTTTCAGGATACAATCATATTCAAATAAAACCCGAGGACCAACATAAAATGAATTTTATTTGTCCTTGGGGTACCTTCATGCATCGAAAGATGCCTTTTGGCCTGAAGAATATTGGAGATACCTTTCAGTGGGTCATGTCATTCACTTTTCACAACCTCAAACACATATTTGAGGCATACCTCTATGATCTAGCATCACTTTCTCACAATAGATTTGATCATCCCATCCATCTACGACTAATCTTTGAGCAATGTCGCTACTATCAGATTCACTTGAATCCTAACAAGTGCAGGTTTTGCGTGATGTCAGGTTGTCTTTTAGGCTTCATTGTATCGAAAATAGGGATCATGGTCGATCCTCTCATGGTTGAGGTGATAGTTCAATTGCCTCCCCCATGCACAATAATCCAACTTCAGATATTACAGGGGAAAGAAAATTTTCTTCGGCGTTTTGTCACTAATTATGTCGAGATCACTAAAGTGTGCATGTGTATTTTGAAAAAAGGGGTCCCATTATGTTGGGATGAAGCTGCTCAGCGCTCTTTTGAAGCATTGAAATGTTCCCTGACATCTATCCCTTTGCTCCAGCCTCCTGATTATAACATATATTTGTTGTTGTATTTGGTTGTCGTGGAGTCGACCATTGGCATCATCTTGGTTCAGGAAGATGACATGATCAAAGAGCATGTTATATATTATCTTAGTCAAGGCTTGGTTGGACTGAAACTCAACTACTAATGTTGATAATATTTCTTTGGATTTTGTACACACTGTCCAATGGTTTCGTCACTATATTTTTCTCCACAATACCATCGTCATTGTCGTCATCAACCCTTTCCAATATGTGTTAACAGGACGGGTCATTGGCGAAAATATCAGTAGATGGATAGTTATCCCACAGGAGTTTGACTTAGATTTTGTTTCTGTGAAATCCAAAAATTCATTGGTCATTGTCGAACTAATTGTGGAACTGTCGGTCGAGTCTAGTGATACCATGCCTGAAGAATCACCTATCAATGGAGATATTTTTATAATTGCATCTTCGGACCCCTGGTATGGAGATATACTTTTGTATCTCCATACTTTGAAGTGCTTTGGTTCTGCTTCTCACGATGAGCGTCGACGAATTCAGAATCAAGTGCGAAACTATCTTATACTCGATGGCACTTTGTATCGTCGAGGCATAGATTGAATTCTTCAACGATGTCTCACACATGAAGAAGCAGAGCTCGTTTTGAATGAATGTCACACTGAAGCATGTGGCGGTCATTGTTTTGGGTTGGAAACAACCCAAAATATTATACATGCAGGTTACTTTTGGCCCTCATTAATCAATAATTATGTGGAGGTGGTCAAGAAGTTCCACATGTGCCAAATATTTTGTTGGAATATGTAGGTACACACTACACCTATGTTTCTGGCCATTGTTGTTGGTCCTTTCACCAAGTGGGGGATTGAATTTACTACATGTCACCCAGCTTCAGCCAGGGGGCATTGTTACATCGTTGTAGTCGCTGACTACTTCACGAAGTGGGTCAAATCTATGCCAACATTTAGCAATGATGGCAAAATAATGGCTCTTTTCATCTTTAATCAGATAGTAGCAAGGTTCAGTATCCCAAAGGAGACTTTCACTAACCATGGAAGTCAATTCCAGAATAGAATGATGACTAAATTAATTGAAAAGCTCAGGTTCAAATATGAAAATTCGTCACCCTACTACCCGCAAGAAAATGGTCAGGTTGAAGCTCTAAAAAAGTCTCTTAAGAATATTCTTTAGCAGATGATCAATTCTGCCAAGTTGAATTGGCATTTGATGTTATATTCAACGTTGTGGGCCTATCGAACGTCTGTGAATAATGCCACCAGTTTTTCACCTTTTCAACTCATATACGAGTTGGAAGCAATCTTACCTATTGAATGTCATATCCCTTCTTAAAAGTTGGAAGTTGAGTTATTGTCGGACACTTCACTACTTGAGGAACGCCTTATATATCTCGAACAGCTCAATGAGCAATGTCATGATGCAACCTTATCCAATGAGGCTCATAAGATATAGGTCAAGTGTCGGTATGATCGGTCTATTTTCCCTCAGATTTTATCCAAAGGTGATCGTTTCCTGGTCTATGATCAATACAAAGATCCCCTAGGGGCAGGAAAGTTCAAACCCATGTGGTTTGGACCGTTCATTGTGAAAGAGGTATTATAGAAGGGCACTTACCGTCTAGTTTATTTTGAGGGAAATGCTTTAGCGGAGCCTGGAAATGGGCTCTACCTTAAGAAGTATTAATCTTAGGTTGGTCACCTGGGTGGCTTCTTGTATATATGTATAGTCTCTTATACATTTTTTTGTCTTTTCTTGTCTTGTGGATGTGTAGTTATTTATGTCTTGTTTTTCACTCTGGCAGATGTCAAGTGAATCGAAGGTTTATTTTGGGTTTGCAGATGACACTAGCTGACACACTCAGAGGCTTGCTTCCGCAGCTTGGGTGATTTTCACACCTGGAGGCCAGTTTTTATCTTTCGGAGGTATTTATCTAGGCGATGCAACAAATAATGTTGTTAAGTACAACGCAGTGATAGAATTGCTCTATGATGCTTTGTCACATGGCATTTCTCACCTCTGGGTTTACCTTGATGCCCAATTGGTTGTGTCCCAGTTAAATGGGGTTTACTGCATTTATGATCCCACTCTGCACCGATGATTCCTTAGGGTATGTCGCTTAGAATGATCTGTTGATTACATTACGTATATCCATGTTCATAGTATATTTAATCATTTAACAGATTCTCTAGCTAATCAAGTTTTAGATTGGCATGTTGCTCACATATAAAAAGAAAAGCACACACATACACAAGTAAATACATTTGTAAAAAATGTTATCCATAAATAAAGAAAGATGTATATATATGTGTGTGTGTGTGTTTCCAAAAATAGTGTTCTGAGTACAAAAGTGGGCATGAAAGCCTCAAAATTTATCGGTCTACATCGTTGGGCTTACACCCTCAAAAAATATATATAGTACAAAAAGTGCCCTCGGCATATCAATGGTCCAAAACTATCTAATTTCGAGGCCTATTGTCCCTGCTATAATGAACGACGAACTTTGCAAGATGTTGGAACAGTTGGACCCAAGTCCGAGGCACCCCTACTACATGTGGTTGCATATCCGAGGGGAGATCCTCAATCTCGGCCATAGGAACAGCACAAGTGAGCACAGTGAGGTTTCTCTCCACTCGTCGTAAGACTCTGTCAGCCTTTCTGGTTGGGGGTCCTCCCGCAGTTGTTGGTCCTCCTGACACTATTGGTCCTGCCTCTGGTCAAGGACGACATCAGGTCCTGGTGAATTATGTCGATCAAACAGGCCCCACATATGTACATAACAAATTCACAAGTCAGTACTCTACACACATATAAAAAGGATATATATGAAAATTAAAAATTTAATAAACATAAAAATATATGTTACATATCTCACCACACTCCATGTCGGGAGGCATAGGCACATCTGGGTCTCTGAAAAATTTGATCCCTTCATAGGGGTAATCCTCAATCACCGAGATCTAAATTTTCCACCAGTCAAAAAAATTGTCATCAAAGGCCTCTATAGTCCTCCCTCCACCATGTCTAGGCAGTAAAGCTTCCCACCTGCTCACTGCTGGGAAGGAGGCTACATGACCCCATACTGTCTCTCTAGGACTGATATTGGGAACCCTCTAAAAGAGGAAGGAGCATAGAATGGTACCAAACCTGAAGTAATTTTTGGTACGCCGACGACACTCTGTGAGATATCTCTTCATGCATACAAGCATGGTGGTACTTGAGTCAAAAATAGTTTCCTCCAAACACTAAATGGCACAATGCATATATAAGTGTGAGGCTTGATGGAGTGTCACAAATTCAGTAATCGCCTTAATCATAAGTATGATCACTCGTAAATAGAGGCTGGTGATCTTGTGGATCGACACTTAAGAACCTACTTTCTCAGTGCCAGCCTCATAATACATGTTGATGTAATCCTCAATGTTGAACAACCCTGGAGGAAAAGTCCTCAAGTTGACTAGTTCCCCTCTTCTCAAGAGGTTAGTCAGAAATTATATGTCCTCTGTAGTTGGGGTCATTGATTTACCCTCCAGCATAAATGCCTCTGCATCGAGATGTCAATACTCCACGATATCATTGAGCAACCTTGATTGTGCCCTCATAAATGGACACTGAAACAAATTCCATAATCTGTATTGTTTCAGTGCGGTAATGGCCACAGGGTCCTCCTCGACCAAGATATCAAGCTCCTCATGCTCTCTCTCCCTCCAGTGAACATACATCTTGACACATGACAAAAGTGGAGAGGATTTAATGCTTTCTTTGATATTTTTTCAATGCAAAGGAGGGTGTAAACGGTTTTTTTACTACATAGTCACATATGTACGTTGGATGCTTATTATTCTTCCCAAGTACATACGTGGGTTGGCCTTTGACAACCTGCGTACATGCAGGAACGCCCTTTTTACAAGAGCGCACCCCTCTCAAACTTAAAATTAAACTAAGAAGGAAGTATTGAAATGAAAGAATAGGTATTTTTTACTTACTTGGTCCAAATAGAAGGTTGTTTCATCCACTGTAGCTCCTCAAATCCAATATTTTAACGAAGGGGTTTTTTGACCTTTTGGTTAGTTTCCAATTTGCAATGGTAAAAATGAGTTGTCCACCTCTATTTATAGACATTTTTGGGTATTTTTTCCCTTTTTCCTGTTTGTCATTTTTCCTGGCTTGGTGGTTACTCAAAGTCACTTCTAAGTTGTCTATTGATCGTTCCGTTACTTTTCTCCTTTCGGTTTCGTAATTATTTGTGGGATTGGTTACATTTTTTACATCCTTTGGTAAAATTCATTTTTTCCAACTTTTGCATATAAGTTAGGATTTCATTCCCACTTTCTGCATCTCATTGTCTTTTCTTCTTTTCCATAGGATCGACCCCACCAAAGTGTGACACGGAACCTTCTATGTTGCTCTAGAAGTGTCATAATTAGGTGGTAGAGCCTACCTTTACATGGATGCCCTAGGTAGATCCTTGCGGCATTTTTGGCATCCATGTTGTCATTTTTTACTATAGTCTAGGGAGTCCTCAATTAGTCATGTCATGATTACATATCGAAGCCTCGTTATTTTTCTAATCATCATTGTTGGCCTTACCCTTGGGACTCCCTAATGAGCACGCTTTGTTGTCTTTCAAGCTCTCTTTAAAATTAAAAGCAACATCCAACGAGAATGTATTTATTCTTTTCGATCTCATATGGATTACTTGAGAAAATAATCCCCCTAGAGTCTTCTTTAAGCCATTTTTAGAATCTCTAAAAATGAAAATATTTTCGAGCGATCTTGTTTCCCTTCACGCTTGCCAAACTCAAATTTGAAGGCACATATGTCTGGCGGTAGTTTACCCCTTTTTCTATCTGGATGGCTAATTTTACGAATAAAGGTATGCTCTAGGAACTTCAGTTCACTAGAAGAGTATTATAAGTCATAAGTTTAACCCTTTTTCGGGCCTAAGGGACTAAATCTTCAAAAAAGGAACATTCTCCTTGGTTTTGGTTTATCACCTTTTTCGGGCCTTGGAGATTACTTACGAAAAAGGAACCCCCCCGGAGTCCATAATTGATCTCTTTTCAGAGTCCCTAAAATTGGAGAGATCCTCGAGTGACCTTGTTACTTCACACTAGTTAAATTGGTCCAGAAGAACATCTAGTGGCATGATTTTAACCCTTTTTTCAGCCAGTAGATTATAGCAGAAAAAGTTACGCCTTGGGAGATTTGTCTCGCCGGGAGATTTCTCCTTAGTTACTTTTATACTTTTTCGGGCTAAGGAGACTAAACTCATAAAAAGATTGTGAGTCCATAGTTAAGCTCTTTTTAGACTCCTTAAAATTGAAAATATTGTCGAGTGATATTGTCTTTGTCACACTTGTTAAAATGGTTTTGAAAAGACGTCTTCGGTGAAAGTTTAACCCTTTTTTGAGTCGATTAGACTAACTATGAAAAAGGTACTCCCTGTAGTCTTCTTTTTGGGTTTTTTCAGACTCTTTAAATGTGAAAAAACTACCGAGCTTACCTTCTTTGGGCTCGTGAAAATTTACATAGAAGGGGTCTCAATGTGTCATGCTTAATCGCATTGCGGGTCTCATATTTGCAACTTTGGCCTAACATCGGCTCCATGTTGCTCTCAACTAAACCTTTGAAGCATTCCTTATATGAAATCCTTGCAACACTTCTTGCCTCTGCGACCTGACACCTTGACCCATGGAGGAATTTTCCTCGAGTGTCTTTATATTGCACATGTCTCCTTGCCCTGAGCATTGGTATGTTCTATAAGCTTGGAACTAGTCTGTTTGTCATGAAACTTGTTCCTCCTTTGTAATGTAGCATTCTTTTATCCTTTTTCAAGATCTTTAAAAATTGAAAAAGACAAAAAAATATAATATTCCAAAAGGAGGGGACAGGAAATATACATTATTTTTTCAGTAGAAAAGATAGTCTCCCTTGGACAAAGCACATCATTCTATTTGTTCGTCAAGCATTGGGATCTAGTATGACCTTAGGAATTTTTTCTCGCTACATAGATCTATGTCCTCCTCCATTTGGTTACTCTTCCAAACATATGGAGAGTTTGTGTTGCCTCCTGCATCAAAAACTTATGTCAATTTCATGTTGCATGAGTCTGATCATCTTCCGTGCTTTTGTCCAAGGGAATTTTTACCCAACCTGAGTCTGCCTTTCTACATTTATCTCTTTACTTTCATGAGTTGGCCATCCCTATATTCCATTCAAGTCCAGATTCGAAATCGACAAAGTTCTATACATGATCATCGATATCCTCTAGTATGTTATCGACGGATTGTCGAAGACCTCAGAGTAGTGAGTCTTACACTCTCATTATACTCCTACCTGATTTTTGAAGATCTTGAAGTTGTTTCTCGAGCTATGAAGAATTCATCTCCAACCACAGGCGTCAGTGGCTTCTTGAAGATTCATACTGTACTTGTATATCTTCGATTGATTTTAAGATGTGGATCATTTTTGTATTTCTTGTGTCTACACTTTATATAGTTATATGACATGGATATGCAGTGTATTTGATTGGCATCCATTATTTAGTTCATCACGAGCATGGGTATGCCTGCCTCGGAGAGGCAATTGTTGTTTTGTACATGGCACCTCCTAAAATCTGGACCTAGGCTCACTCAATTTTGTGCATTCTCATTGGTGAAGATATTGTAATGTATTTCGTACATTAGTCGCTCTTATGACCTCATACATTAGGGGGCATCTGTTATAGCCCAAAAATTTCCAACTCATGCATACATGGCATTGGCCATCCTACTTGCATAATTTTCCAAATCACTACTAAGGAACTTTATTTAAAAAACCAATTTTTAGAGAATGTGTGTGCCCTGATGCACTACTGCCCATGTACATACGCTTTTTGCATGCTAGAAAACCCGTGTACATATGCTTGTTTCACACTTGAAAACCCGCTTATACCTCCAAAAGTTGTAAAAATTAAAAAGTTGTAAGGAATTCGGTGGAATTTATGGGCTATTGTAGGTTTCCCAACCAATTCACCTGCTATAGCCCATCCCCCAATGGAATAACCATCCTTTTGTCGTATAAAATGAGTTCTTGGGGTCTCATTCCACAACCAAGCATTAGAACGGTGAAACTATGCCCAATTTCCCTTCCTTTCTTTGCCCAAGCATTTGCAACCTTTTGTGATTTATTGCCTTAGCATTCCCTTTCCAGCCCATTTTCTTCCATACAATCCATTCCCTTCCTTTGAGGTGATCAGTAGATTGTTAGAAGAGGCTTATTGAAGGTGCACTTGGAGCATTGTTAAGAGGAGCCCAAACCAGGTTCTTGAAGCATTGGACTCCAAGGATTGTAAGCTTCAATATTTGATTAATGAATAAAATAATATCTTTTCCTTGTCCCAAATGATGATGTTTTATGTCTTTTCTTTGATTTATACATAACAATTGATATCTAACCCTAATTTATGAACAGAAATAGCATGCTTGTAGCCTTGTTTTCCTAGTTTTGGATGCAGGGGGAGGAGAATTGCACCCTTGGGAGCTACAGAGCTTGAGGAGATCATCACCAAACACTAGATAAAAGGTACGGTTACTGATATTCTCTTCCACTAATATTTTTCTTTAAGTTTTTGTTCCTAAATATAGACAGGAGAGTCAACTATCCAATCGCTCCATGATCTAGTAATGATGTCTAAGGAATATTTTTTCTGAATCCATAAAGGATTAAATCTAAAAGGGATAGGGCTATAATCTGTAATTTTTTTAAGCTATAATGATATTGGTCTATGATCTGAAGTGAACCAAGAAATAATTGTGGATGAGGCTGAGAAGGATATCTCAAGAAAGGAGCTACAAACCAAGAATTGGTCCAAGAAATCAACCATGTGTCTTAGGCCAAACCTTTTGTTAAACTAAGTGAATCTACCCTTATTGGGTTTAATGTCCATGAGATCCCCAAAATAAATCAGGTCCTCCATCTAATCCCTTAATGAGTAAAATATCTTGCCACAATACTTTGGTCCCAATACTCTAACCCTCTTAGAGCTACAAGAGAGTCCCAACAAACAAATTTCTCATAATATAAATAAGGCACATACACGTTGATATAATTAAAACCCCACCTAGGTGTTAATGTATGAGGATTGTCAACATCGAATGTTGAGATTGTTGGTTATGATTTAAATGCAAAATAGAATTGTTCTAAATTGTGCAAATACTCCCAGAGGCCCCTTTTACACTATCTACTTGTCCTTCATAGTATATCCAAAGTTTTTTACATTTACTTAGGGGTTCATCAACCTCTAATTGTGTCTCCTGGAGTAAGAGAAATAATGGTTTTTCTAACTTTATCATACCCATTATAGATTCTAGGATTTCTCTTACCACCCATGGCCCTACAGTTCTAGGAGACATTATTCATCATTTATTTCTTCGTTTATGGATCCCTCCTTGAGGTGAGTTTGTGCCACTTTGGTTCCCCGTGTTTCTTGTGTTTTTTCCCAATAATTTATCAATGGTGGTTTGATGACCCAATTCCTCCTTTTCTACTATATCTTCTCTTTTTTCCTTATGTGGCTTCCTACCTATCCTCTTTTTTGGTTTTCCTCCTATAGAAATATCTTATTTGTCCTCTTCTAACCTCATATCCTCTTCTTGAGTAAATCTCTATTGTCTTGGATCATTGCTTAAAGAATCAATTCCTTTGGATGGAGAGTGAGGAACTTCCTCTTCTTGTCCTGGTATATTTATATCAACTATTAGCGAAGGAATAAAATCAATATTTTCTTCCAAGATAGGTTTTACAAAAGATGTTCCAAAGTTGAAAAGGGTGATTCCCACTATTTCTAGGGTAGGTACATTTTCACCATGAGAATGGAGTCCATACCTATTTCTATTGGGACCGGTCTTGTTACCATTTGGTTCGATTGATGAGGAACCTTTCTTGAAATTTGACAAATCTTTCAATGGGCCTAGCAAAGAAGGATGGACTGATGTTGACCTCATCTAGAGGGTTGAAAATTTGTTGTTGATGGAATTTCTTGGTTTGACTATGGTGTAGCAATTTCTTTATTTTTGTTGGGCCTCTTCTTCTTTACATGTTTCCATTGATTGTATTTCTATTAATATCCCTTCCTCAATGACCGCATTCTTCAGAAAATCTTTTGAAAAATGTCCATATTCATGGCATTGTTTTCACTTAAAATGGAATTGTTTGTAGTCCACTGGTTGTATATGCTTCCATTTGTCTAGAGTTAAATGAACTGCTTTAGATAAAAAAAAATCCAAGTCAAATTCAATGAAAATGAGAGTGTGGGTGAAAATTAACTCTCTTTATTTAGATTTGTTCATATAGGTTCCAAGGGTATTTTCAATACTCCTTATGATATCATTGTTCTAGCAATGTAGATGGAGGTGTGGTAGTCTCACCCACACTAGTACTGTTGAAGGTATGTCATTTTCTAGATTAAATTCAGGAATCCATCTATTCAAATACAACCCTTTGGTGCCATAGAAATACAACCCAATCTATAATATTAAATCCATGTCTTCCTTAGTCTCGAAGAAAAATATGTAAAAACCTAGACCAAAAAAGTAATGTGAGAGCTTACCCTTAATCAAACATAACCAACTCTTATAAATATATATTTCCATGACACTAGGATAGGGACAAACCCCACTAAAATTCCCATTCAGATCTCTATCTACGATCTTCAAATCCATTTGACGAGTATTTTTTGGAGGAAGGGGAATTAGGGTATCTCATTCAACCTTTTAACAAAATGAGGAGGGTTTTTTACAAACTTACACGGAGAAGATACTAGAGCTCAAAATGCATCAATATTAGAGGAGGGAAGGGGGGGTGGCCACCCCCTCCAGAGGCTGAATCCATGGAAGACACAGGGAACCCAAACTTCTAGGGTTTAGCAAGAATCAGAGCACGCACATCAAATATTTTTTAAGAAAGGGAGGTGTTACCCTCTTCCAATCTTATTTCCATATATCAAGGATCATCACAAAAACCATTTGTTTCCACAATATCATTAAGTTGATATTTAAATATGATGGAGGGATAAAAGAGACGATATCTTATTTGGAGTATGTTTATCAAAGTTATGACACATGTTGAGAAGGTTATGTCTATTATTTATAAATATATAATTGGAAAATGAGATTGATTGATTTGATAAAGAAAATGAAAAATATCAAAGACAAAGTAATAAGTTAGGAATTCATTTCTTATATGTAATTATAAGTATTTAAAAATGACATGTTCTAATCAAGACATCAAAAATTCTATTAAAAAATTAAAAAAAAAAAATGAAAGTTTAAGAATTTTGAAAGCAAGGAGAATTGGTAAAAACATCCAGGGTAAGAAGATTTTAATTCAACAAATGATATGAATGAAAGAATCATAGGGTAAGGAGGGGAAGAAACCCTAGGAATAGAGATAATTTTTGTATAAAGAGGATCAACCAACACAAGATCATGTTAAATCCTTACCACCCACTTCATCCTGAGCATCCCCCCTCATATCTTGTTTCATCAGAAGGAAACATGCAATTTTGGGAAAATAGGTTAAGGTATTAGACAAGGAGAAATGTGATGTTTCCCTCCATTCATTGCAAAGGTTTTTTCAAATTTTCCATGAAAGTGATAAGCCACATCATTCCTTGGGAATTATTCCAAGGCACAAAACTCCAAAGGCATCTTCCATTTCGAGCTCACAAAAGGAAGTAAAATTGTCTCCCCAATAATTAAGAATAAAATAAAGAGCCCAAAGGAAACAAGTGACAAGGAATAAACTGCTACAATTCTATTGTCCCAAGAGGACCCTCATTAAGAGAAAGAGGACACGATAACACCTTTCCCATCAAAGTACTCCCTCTTGAACTTCCTCCCCTCATATATGATATCTCACTTATATAGAATGGATACAAGTGAAAACCTCTCCCTCGAAATGTGGAATCTGTATCTTCAAAAACATGAACATAAGAGAACTCTTCATTAGTTAAAGAACATATACAAGCCATCCATTCCTCCTAAAAATTTAATAATTCTAGGTGCATCAAACAAAAAAATAGGAAAATTCACCTCAAAATCAAGAGGGCCTAAGGACACAACCCTTAAATACTTACAACAATGTCTCATAGGAAAATTTAGTGACAAGGAACTATTAGAAAAATCCCTCAAAGGTTGGGTGTCAATAAAATAGGGAATATCCCTTAGTTATGCTCCAAATATCCACTTTGTATCTTATGGTTTCACCAAGTTCCTATTCAACAGTAAAAATATCAAGACAAAATATGAGTGGGGTGGGCCTACTTCAACCATTCATCTTGGCTCTACATTAGACATTGGGAGCCATGATTCAACCATGCTTGTGATATAGATCTCCAAGTTTCTTTTATGGACTAAGTTACCAAACAGCTCGACACTAAAATCAAATTTAAAAGAACCAATAGGATTCAAGATGATGATGTCAACCACAAGGGTAAATATTTTTGGAGGGAAAGGAAGAAAACAACTTCTTTTAATCGTATTTTTTCCTTCTCTCCTTATAGGTTTACTCAGATTTCAAGTGTAGGCACTAATTGGATGCAGAGTCAAATTCTTCATTCAATGAGTACCTGCTATGTATACTTTTGATAGACCCACAATGAGATAAATTGGAAATACATGAAAAAATGTGTTTGAAACATGTGCTTTCATGTATTTCCTATTTATCTCATTGTGGGTCTATCAAAAGTATGTAGAGAGGGTACTCGTTGGATGTGGAATTTGACTCTACATCCAATGAATTCCTACACTTGAAATTTAAGTAAACCTATAAGGAGATAAGCAAAAAAAATGATTTTAAAAAGTAGTTTTCTTCCTAATTTCCCTTTGAAAACTCACAACTCTTGTTTTATTATTTTAACTTTTATTTTATTATTTTCCCTAGGAGGCCAGTTTTAGACCTCAAATTTCCCCTAATTTGAAGCTCATTGTCACTAAATATTCATGGAGGTGAACCTAAACGATGGTCTCCCAAAAGGTATCCCCCTGCAAATCAAGAAAATTACATATTGTTAATATTTGGATTAATATATCAACATCCCTTTTAGATGTTGAATTTGTAAGAAATGTGGTCACCTCATATATAGCTACTCACCAAGGTTAACTGAAAACCAACAAGAAGAGGAATTTTCATAAAAAGAGAAGCATCCCTTGTGAAGTCTTATAACCCTTTGAATATCTCAAACCCATGTAAAGTAGGACCTTCTCCTTATTCCACTCCCTTTATGGATCCCTTCTCTTTAATCCCCATCAAGAGCTCTTGGAACCCTCCACCCCCTTATCAATTAATGTTGAGGGGGAATTAGAAGCACTGGGAAGAGTCATCAGGAAACTCAATATGGATTTTGGAACTAATGCAAAACTAGAAGAGGTTATTGGGGGATCCCCCTCAAAATAAGGAACAAGGGAAACCACTCCCCCCTATAAAAAGGAAAAGGTAAGCAATTGGAAACACAAGTACAAAGGATTGACATTGATATCCAAGAAAGTATGGATCTTAAACTTAGGAAACCTCTCCAAAATCATTTTGTTCATCTCAAACTCAATCAATACAATACTTGGAACTATTCCTTCAAATAATACATGTCAAACAACATCAAAATATTATAAGCAAGTAGGAAACTTTGCACAAACCCTAGAAGGAGGGTTAGAGTTGGTCCCTTCTTATGAATTAGAGAAGAAGGCCCTTGTCAGAAAATCAAATACAACTAAATTTGTTTCCCATGCAAGAAAAGAGGTTCAACAAGGCTAACAACACACCATTTATGGGGAACTTAGAGAAAAGGAAGCCACTGAGACACTCACCCAATGATCCTTATCTCCATAAATCAAGGGGCTTAGAAATGGCATGAAAACTACATTTATTGAGGAGAACAGTCAATGCAAACAAAACCGACCTAATTTGTGTCCAATAAAATATGATCACTTAGGGAGTATTCAAGTCATCCTTGAAAAAGTACTTTATATATTGGAATTTTGAATGCTCTGGTGTAGTCGGACACTCTAGTGGAATTGTTGTGGGATTTAAATTAAGCACCATCGTATCCTATAAAAAAAAAAAATCAAAGGAAGCATAAACGTGCATGAAATTTCATCATATCATATTGGAAAGAGTTATAATTTCAAATACAATAATCTTCCAACATCTTGAAATATCTCAAATCATTTTAAATGACTATAAGTGGAGTTACCATAGTCCTCCACCAGTCTTGAACCTAATTCAAAAGGAAAGAGATGAGACAGGAGAAGCATCAAACTTGTCATTGAGTGATGAATCCTCTATTTAGGTTTCTCGAGATCTTCTGAGCCTTTCTCTACAGAATCTGTTTTTTCATTGTCCCCCATTTAGCCTCAAAATTTCTCAACCCTTATTATAAAAAAGAGTGTCTCGTTTATAGATTTATTCCCCTGGGAATATTATTGCAAAATTCATTGTAAAACTCCTCTAACCAACAAATGATATTGTCTCTTCCTACAATTAAATGTAATTATGTTAGAGGTAAATATGTCATCCATCAAATTTTCCCAATTGGGTTATATGTTTCTATGGACCCCACTTTAAATACTTTTTCCTTGATTCCCCTCCAATCCTTTGTTACAAACATAAAAATAATAATAAATATAATAATTAATATCATTTAATTAAATAAAGAGGCACATACCTCCTCATCTCGTGACTAGTCAATGCTATATAGAAATTGTCACGAGGGTAGTGTAATCATATTCATCTTTTATCATATTCAATCAAATATTAATATTCAGAAATATTCATTTTCTCAGTGAATAATAGTTTTCATGTTACAGTGGTATCATATCTTTCGTTCTTATCCATCTTCCACCATTAATTTCCCCCCTTGTGCATTTTCCCCCCATTAAATTAACCCCCCATCGTACCATGTTCCTAACCCTGCAAACCACACCACTCATACCCTCCTAAAATCTCGTAACTCCATTCCCCCTAACAGTCCCCCTTGTCTCCCTGCTCTCATAACCCTATCCCTCCTAAACCCCATCCCTCCTAAACTATCGTAACCCCATCCCTCCTAAACCATGTAACCCAATCCCCCTTAATCTCGTAACCTCATCCCTCCTAAACCTCATCCCCACACACTCCACATACCCACACACTCTGCATCCCCACACACTCCGACACCCACATCCCCACACACTCTGCATCCCCACATGCTCCCCCTCGACATCCCCGCATGACTGCTCAAACCTCCCCCGACACCCTCACTCAAACGCAGCATACGCCCAAACCCTCCCTCGACACCCTCGCTCAAACTCAGCCAACCGCCCAGGCCCAACACACACCTGCAGACCCTGACCTGACAAAGCCCGCAGACCCTCACCCGACACAACCAAAAACCCTGACCTGTCCCATCCATGTCCCCTACATCTTGGCCTTTGACTACCATTTGCAACTTTATTGTAAAGTCGTGGGCCATTCTTCCCTCACTCAAATTATATTAATCATTATATAGCTTATGTTAATTTAGCTTATATATATATATATATATATATAAGATAAATTAAATTAATATAAATATATATTAATAATTAATATTTATATTTTAAAAAAATAATAAGAATAATAATAAAAAAATCGCAAGGATGGTCAACAATGAAGAACTTAAGACCGATGTGAACAAATGCGGAGATGATGTCAATGGTTTAAGGTACCAACTTAACAATTTAGAAAAAAAATGCAAAAAGACATGAATAAATAAATTGATAAATTACTCGAGACCGAGAGAAATATTGATTGGTTAATACAGCAAGGCGAATTATTATTGGCGCTTTCCAAAAATGACAAAAATGAAAGAAAAAGAAGACTTGATGAACATAGTGAAAAAATTGAGCAATTAACGGAACATGTCGAGGCCTTATTCGCAGAACTCTTAGCTTATCGAAGACCACCACTAAGTCCCGAAATACCAAAAATAAACTCAGAAAATAATGGAAATCGAGAAATTCCAGAGGAAAATATTTTGAGAAATATGCACATTCCCAGATTCCAAGACAAAGATTACTAAAAATTTAAAAAGGAATTACCATAGTATGATGGCAAAGACCATAGAGGATTTGTTCTTTGGATAAACAAAATGGATGGAATTTTTTAATCAAACCCCTCGCTAGGCAAACGAGATAAGGTAATGACAACCTCTAATAGTCTAGAAGGAAAAGCTTATGATTGGTACCTTTGGTGATCTAGGAAATGTGATGCTCGTTCCTTCCACTAGAAGAATTTTACAACAACCCTACTTAAAATATTTCATGATGAAGAGGATGATGATCTGTATAACAAGTTCGTGCATCTCAAACAGAAGGGAAACATAAATGATTATACTCATGAATGGGAGGTTCTAGCAACAAGGCAATGTGGATTCATGGATTAGCAGCTCATCAAAATGTACATATGTGTCCTAAAAGATTACATTTTTAGTGAAATTAAACTATGGAATCCTAAAACAATTGAGGTTGAAAGACACGCAGCAAGGCTAATAGAACAAAAAAGCAAGTTCAATAAACCAGCATTCATAAGTCCAGAAAGGTTAACTAAATATTTAGACGATAGAATGAAGAAATAAAATACAGACAAGCCTAAAAAGTATTTACCACCTCATTTGAGGAAAGGTCAAGCCAGTCATCAAGACTCAAATAAAAAAATGGGAAAGAAAATGCCAATATTGTGTAGACAAATGGTCGTCTGGGCATAAATGCAACAATAAAAAATTATATTCTTGTAAAGTAGAGAAAGAATCAAGCACATCTGACAGTGATTCAGATAAGGAAATTTAAGAGGAAGGTGAGGCCTCCAATACCGAAACCAATGAGGTCATGCCCAATATATCCTTGGCTTCAATAAGAGGAATAGCACAACCACAAACGTTAAAACTAAAAGGGCACATAAAAAAATAAAAAATAAAATTCACCATTCTAGTCGATAAAGGGAGCACCCATAATTTCATAGATGTAAATGTTGCAAAGAATTTAAACCTATTTGTATATCCGACCGCGGATATAAGAGTAATGGTGGTAGATGGAAAACAAATTGATGGCATAGGAAAATTCCACAAGATCAAGCTTCAAATAGCAGATTATGAATTGGAATCTGGATTCTACATCGTACCCTTGGGAGGAGTAGATGTCGTCTTGGGAATTCAATGGTTACAAATGCTAGGGACCTATTCTGCAAATCACCAAAAATAATTTATAAAATTCAAATGGGAAGGAAGACAATAAAAATTATACAGATTCCAGTCACCTCCCACCCAAATTATATCCTCACAACAAATGGAGAAACTAATTCGAAAAGGAGCACCAACTTACATGGTACACTGTCATCAGATGGAGTTATTAACAACAGAAATAGTCAAGTCTCAACATCCAGAGATTCAAACAGTAATCCAAAAATACGACAAGGTATTCCAAGACTTACATATGAAGTTGCCACCTAATAGAAACATAGAACATATAATCAAGGTTAAGCCAGATTCAACACTAGTTAATATTAGACTTTATTGATATCCTCACCACCATAATACAGAAATAGAAAGGATAATTCAAGAACCTATTGAAATGTGGGGTTATTACGATAAGAAGGATCCCATATGCAGCCCCAATGGTACTGGTTCAGAAAAAAGATGGATCTTTCATACTATGTATAGATTATCGAGGGTTAAATAAAATAACTATGAAAAACAAATTTCATATACCCTTCATAGATGATTTGCTAGATGAACTCCATGGAGCTAAATACTTCTCAAAATTGGATTCAAGATCAGGGTACTACCAGATTCGAGTAAGATTAGAAGATGTACAAAACATTGCTTTCCAAACACACGATGGTCATTATGAGTTTAAAGTCATGTAGTTTGGTCTAACCAATGCACCAGCTACCTTCTAAGAAACTATGAATCAACTTTTTTTCCCCTACTTAAGGAAGTTTGCATTGGTCTTCTTTGATGATATTCTTATTTATAGTAAAACTTGGAAGGAGCATATGAATAATTTAGAACATGTACTTTCTCTCTTAGCGAAAAATCACTTCTATGAAAAACTATCAAAATGTTCCTTTGGTAAAGAAGAAGTAGAATACCTTGGTCATGTCATATCTTGAGAAGGAGTCAAGGTGAACCTCGAAAAAATCAAGGCAATCACATAATGGTCCAAACCAAAGAACATATCAAAACTAAGGGGATTCCTTGGATTAACAAGTTATTATCAAAGATTTATCAAGAACTATGCTCATTTAACAACACCCTTGTCAAACTTATTAAAGAAAAATTCCTTCAAATGGGATAACAGTGCACAAGAATGTTTTGAAACATTAAAAAGGGTTATGTCGTCTACAATTGTATTAGCAACACTAGATTTTGCAAAACCCTTTGTAGTCGAATGTGATTCATCAGGAATTGGAATAGGAGCAGTATTAATGCAATATGGCCACCCAATAGCATTTGAAAGTCAAAATCTCAACAAAAAGGAAGAGTTAAAATCTACCTATAATAAGGAAATGTCAGCTATTATGCATGCATTAGCTAAATGGTGACAATATCTCTTAGGAAGAAAATTTTTGATACGTACTGATCACAATAGTCTCCAATACTTACTAAGACAAAAAACATTGTCCACGTATCAGCAAAAGTGGATGGAGAAACTTTCCACCTTTGATATGGAAATAATACACAAAAAAGGGAAAGACAACATAGTTGTTGATGCACTATAAAGAAAAGATGAGGAAGTAAACGCATATGCAACAAAAGTAGTCATTCCAGACAGGTTGGATGAGATTCGAGTTGAGTATGCCAAAGATCCTGAATCTAATTCCATAATCAACAATTTAGACCAAAACCCCAAATTTGAATGGAAAATGGCATTTTATGGTACAAGAACAGAATCTACCTAATTCCATCCTCAAAATTTAAAATGAAAGACTTAAGGGAGTCACACAGCTCCTCAGCATCAGGACATGTGGGTTTTTTCAAAACCTACTATAATGCATGACAGTCATTCTATTGGAAAGGAATGAATAAGGGTATTCAAAGATTTGTTGCCAAATGAGAAATTTGTCAAAAGGAATAAAAATGAAAATGTTATGACTCAAGGATTACTTCATCCATGTTGGCACAGGAGCAGACCCAGGGTTCAAATCTACAACAGCGCACCAACATAAACCTAACTATCGGCCCTTTCGGCAACACCTACGAAGCAGATGAAGTCTCACCTGAGGTAGAGGCAGGGGTGGTTGCAAGACTCAGGTGTCTGCAACCTTAGTTGGGACATAGATCTGTGATTATACAGCTTAATAGAGCACTTAGCACCGTTAGTTCCTCAAGATGCATTCAATAATCACTTCGCTTATAAGATAGAGCTTCGCAACATTCACACTAATCTATAGTATTCAAGCACTTAGCAACAGTAAGCTATATCAAACCCAGTAGATCATCACTAAGAATATTCATACACATCATATCTAACATTCATACACATCTAGGAGAACAAAGCATAAGCAGATCTTCCTACAAATATCAAAGCACTTAGCAGAAGAAGAAGTAAACACATTGAATCAAAGCACAAAGCATCACACACAGATTTACGTGGTTCACCCCCACCCTAAGGCTACGTCCACCAACTCTTCTTATTTATTATCTCAGTCAAATTGTTACAGCACAGAGCCTCAACAACCCTTACTCCGCACAGGACAGAAGATCTACGCAGCTCTCTAGATCCTTCTTCCTTGCGCTTTAGCACAAATCCTTTCACAACCTCCTAAAACAACTTGCACTGATCTCTGCAAGTCTCTTACAATAATGCACAGAGCATTTACAATCCACATTCGATCACACAGATCTAATTACTAGAACTAAGCCATCGGCCCTCTTCTACCTTGCCTAGACATCTATTTATACATACAAAAGTGGGCCTAAGCGTGGGTAAACCCATGGGCCAACATCCCTTTCCCATTACATTAACCCAAACACTGAAAAGGGGCCCAAGAGTGGACCGAGATCCCGTGATCTCTGCTTCGTCTTGTGTACTTCCTTCGATAGGGTGTCAAAGTCCCAAAAATAGTCAAATATTACCAGGTATCTCCCACAACTTGGTCAAGGGCCAACAGGCCCCCAACACTCACCTGTGACTCATCCCGAGTCACTCAGGTATGATCAATTCTGCTTTGAATGCCTCGAGCTGCTTCGACCTGCTTCATTGCAACTGCTTCTTGCTCAGAAAACTCCTAGATGAGTGTGACATTCACCGGCCCTTCTAGGAGTTGTTGTGTTGAATTTATGACATTTTCCAGCTTTGTTCCTTGGTTCTTGATCTCTATAAATAGTTGACAAGCCTTATCCTACAAAGGTTGAAGTTTTTGAGTTACTTCCATTACCTTGCTCTGGACTATATGGATTTGTTGTTGTGTTATGCACTTCTCAGAAGACCGTTTCATTTTCTCTATGGGTGATAGGGCCTTCAGCTACACCTGTAGATTTTTGCCTTCATGCTTCGCCTCTTGGAGTTGTGACTCCAATTTGTGCAATTCAAGATTCTCGATTAGGTTCTCATGTATCTGCACACTTCTGCTACTTAATTGTTTGCATTCCTCATTGAGTGCTTTAATCCTTTCTACTTTGCTCTGGGTAGTCATTTCGCATTGGTCGCACTCTTCTTGCGGGGTACTTGGTATGGTCTGAAGCTCTAATTCTACGACTCTTTGTTGAATTTGTTGAATAACTTCAACAAGCTTCATCACTTGGTGTTCTAAGGGTTCTTCTTCTTTCTGCTCTAAGTCGGTCACAGAGCGAAATTCTCTGTTGACTACTTCTTCGATCATGATCTGCTTCGCGAGCAGATTCTCCTTTTCCTTTTGGATGTCCACTCTTTATTCTTCCAATTTTTCTTGGAGAGCGTCCCTCTCTTGTTGCATAGCTCAGCACTGCTCAATGATTTCCTCCTGTACTTGCTTTAAGGCCTAGGTGGCCTATGTGGTTTCTTCCTGTGCTTTCTAAAGGTGTGCTTTGACTGTGGCAGCAATCTTACAGAGTTGAACTGGTTCATATCCCTCTTATGTTTTTCCTTTCGGCAGGGGTGCAGTGGAGACTACACGGCTAGACCAAAGTGCCTACTACACTCCTTGGAGCTTGCTCTCAATTCTGTTGTACATTACCTCTTGCTTGGATTCCTGATTTTCTATTATTTCTTCTATAGCTTTGTTCATAGTGGCAAGGAGGAAACTGAAGGCATCTGGGGTGAGCGTGGTCTTCATATTGGTTACAGGGGTTCTAGGTTTATTCCGAGAGGAATGTTTCATAGGTGAAACCTTCCTTTTATTCGATGAGTCCTCTTCGTCCTATGGCCTTTGTTCGACTTCTTCATCATTGCCTTCTTACTCAGGTGAAATGGATGCAATCCTTACAGATATGTTGTCTATATGCTATATTTCTTCATCCTTCTTCGTCTTCATTGTTTTCTTTGTCTTACTAGGCCCAAGAGTATCCTGCACAGCTTCTGGCCTCTCGATGTTGGACAATTCTGTGGGGTCTGCTGAAACAAGGAGGTCTGCCAACAAATCCTTGATGATTTTGTCCAGGTCTTCTCTTGTCAGCTTATAATAAGATTGTAACTACTCTTTGTTCTCATAAGTGTGTATTGTTATGTAAATGAAGTGGCGGTCTGTGCTAAACTTCATTAAGGGCCTGAACTTGAAGAGGGTATTCGGGGTTATCCAAGGCTCAGACTAGATGGCGTGCTTCAACTGATTGTAGTAGGTGTGGAATACAACATTGGAATGTCATTGTTTTCTCATATCATTCGAGTACCATAAGGTACTGAACTTTGTGGCTAAGGGCTCAAAAGGGTTGAGGTCCGGGAAGGTTGCATATTCCAGTAGCTCCCATGCAACGCAAGCTATAAGTAACAAGAGCCAGATAAAGTGGAATTCATGCCCCCAATCATGGGCTTCTCTGTAGTCGATCTCTAGTTGATTCACCAGGTACTTCGCCCAGTTCATTTTTAGTCCCTCTGTGCACTTTCCTGTGAGGTCAACTATAAAGCCAGATACTTGTGTGGGTCAATTCTTGTGAATGGGCTTCCTTTCGATAAGCTGACATGAAATAGCCTCGCTCTCCTTTCTCAACATCGCCATAAGCTTCTTTGATCTTCTGATCAAGAGCGTGGTTTGCGGTCTTTCCAAGATAGTAGTCATGGGGATCAGGGCCCTGCATGATAAGACCCTTGATCCTATTGATCAGTGCTAGATCAACTGTGATGAGGAGGTTCAACCATAGGTATCCTCCGTGGTATCTCACCAGGAGTATCTTAACACAGGAATTGACTTCTTAGTGACATATGAAATGCGGGATCTTCATGACGTTCAACAAAGTGGACTGCACGAGGTTCATAGTCCATTGTTGAGGGATGATCTTTGAGTTCTTTCCCTTGGTTTTGGTTAGGTACTTGTACGGGGCAAGTGTGTTGTAGACTTTACGATCCCCTAGGTTGAAGTCACTAAACTTCAATGCTGCAATCTTGTCTTGATCTGCGCAGACTACGGGTACCCCTTTCGGCAGGTACACAGTGACTAGAGTGTACTCGAATTCTTTAGGCATGTTGTCTCTGTTGATTGCACCACTCAGAGGTGGTATGTAAGAAGGTAAGATGGATGGAACCAACCTCGCATTGTCCATATCATCTTTATGTTTGGTTTTGCGTTCTACGTCGGCTCGGGGTGTTCCTGCTCGAGTAGTCGATGGGGAGGATTTCACTCCTCTCGTCGAGGATGCCTATAAACCTATAGACAACCCTCGTTATGAAATGACTCTTTCGGTTCTGAGGCTAGCGAGTACCTCTCTTGCATATTCTTTGGTTGTGCTAAATTCGTCGAACATACGCGCTCAAAGAGAAAAAATATTCGGGGTTCACAGTGATCTCAGATATTGTACTAGGATGACCAACCAGATCGCAATGACCAAAGTAGACAACTACTATTCGACGTCTTCTAATTCTCAGTTGGAAAAAGTGTTTTTCGTGCATGGCACGATGAAGAAATTCGGCAACGGTCTTCTTGCAACGGGCATGAAGCTTCCATTAACGTTGATCCGTCTGTTATGGTGTAGTCCAACAGTCTAGTGATCATCCTTTAATGATTTTATGTCCATTTGAGGAGGAAGTCGAATGGGTATATCAGTCCAATGGCTATATCACTTCGGCACAGCAAAGTGCCATAGGTCGTTGTTCTAATATCTCGGTGAAGCTCCCATTCTGCAAGTTTTCTTTCTGCAATGTTCTATCTGGAATCTCCAACAACTTTTCAATCGTTGCCTTCTTCTTACTTAACTTTCTAACTTTCTTTCCAGTGAGCTTCGTTTCAATAGTTCTTTTCCTGTTATGGATATTATTTTCCTTGGATATAGTTACTTCGTTTTGTTGAGGTTCTTTCTTAGGGTTCAGGTATAACATCTCTTATTTATCTGAGATAGAAACTTCAGTCTTCCGTGAGTCCTCTGGTGTTCTGATAACTTTGACATATCGTTTCCTAGTGTGATATAGCTTCGATCTGTTCTCTTGTTCTTCAATCAACTGTGTGATCCTTCTGGTCATGAAGTCTTTTAAATCTTGTCTCTGATGTTCTAAAACTTTTTATTCTTCCTTCTTTCTGGCTTGATCTCTTTCAATCCAAGTATTTCCAAGTAACATAGTAAACGAAGCATTATCCTCAATAAATTTGATAATCTCAAAATCTTCGTCTGTTGAAGTTCCAAGCATTCATAGATATCTAATTGAGCCTTCCACATAGGTTCACTAATTTCCCTCTGAATAGCCCTATTCCACTCAATGAAGGAGTCATAGCAAGCCTCCCTATAGCTTCCCAAGTTATTTTTGTTATAACATTCACCTGTGTTTCCTCATCTAGAACACTGTCAACATCGAAGTCTCCTACTCTTACCTCGATGCATTCTTTCTTGTTAAAAACCTCTGATAATATAAAATGTTTGTGATCATTCAAGGTGTCTTGTATCTGTAGTAACATATTGTCTGATTCTCTCTGGGGTTTTGTTATTTCTGGATCTGCCTTATGGTTTTCTTCTTTCAGATTCATGCCTTCCATTTTAGCAATCATTCTAGGGAAATGTAATACTTCGTGGTCCAAATCTTTGCAACAGAGACAACTAGGTCTTCCACCAGGGCATTCCTTAGCAATATGTCTCGATCTTCTGCAACTGTAATAGAGGGTTAATCCTCTCTTTCTTTTAAATTATCCCCAACCTCTTTTGTACTACGCACTAGGGTTATGGTAGCTAGCCTACAAAAATTTCTTTCGAAGATCCTACATCCACTTGTTAGTCCAGACATTCTTTCTATGCATAGGTATAACATATCTATCAGATCTATTCATATCAAATTTTCTTTCATCTATCAGAGCCCTAATTTCCAAGCTAGGACAGAATCTATCAAACATACCTAGATCCATACTCTAGAAACAAAAAATTTCACTTATTTTACTTTTGCAGAGCACAAAGCTTTCAGATCTAAAAACTTTTGACTATTCTTACATGTATTAGAGCACAAAGCTTACAAATATTACCTCTTTTCTGCAGATCTGACCTTTCTTTCTTGGTACAAAGCTTCACAGGTTAAGTAGAACATTGCGCACTAGGGTAACAGATCTATGCACAGATCTTTCCTGGTTTCTAGATCAAATCTTTGCACAAATATTTTCTTTCTCAGTTCCCAGCAATCATAGTTTCAGTCTTAGAAACGGAACCATTTGTTGGCACAGGGGAAGACCCAAGTTTCAACGCTACAACATCGCACCAACAAAACCCTAACTATCGGCCCTTTCAACAACACCTGCGAAGCGGATGAAGTCTCACCCAAGGTAGAGGCAGGGGTGGTTGCAAAACTCAGGTGTCTGCAACCTTAGTTGGGACATAGATCTGTGATTATAAAGCTTACTAGAGCACTTAGCACCATTATTTATTCAATATACATTCAATAACCACTTCGCTTATAAGATAGAGCTTCGCAGCATTCACACTAATATATAGTATTCAAGCACTTAGCAACAGTAAGCTAGATCAAACCCAGTAGATCAGCACTAAGAAACTTCATACACATCAGATCTAACATTAATACACATCTAGGAGCACAAAGCATAAGCAGATCTTCCTACAAATATCAAAGCACTTAGCATAAGAAGAAGTAAACACATTGAATCAAAGCACAAAGCATCACACACGGATTTACGTGGTTCACCCCCACCCTGGGGATACGTCCACCAACTCTTCTTCTTTATTATCTCGGTCAATCCATTACAACACAGATCCTCAACAACCCTTACTCCGCACAGGACAGAAGATCTGTGCAGCTCGCTAGATCCTTCTTCCTTGCGCTTCAGCACAAATCCCTTCACAACCTCCTACAACAACTTGCACTGAGCTCTGCAAGTCTCTTATAATCATGCACAGAGAATTTACAATCCACATTCGATCACACATATCTAATTACTAGCACTAAGCCATCGGCCCTCTTCTACCTTTCCTAGACATCTATTTATACATACAAAAGTGGGCCTAAGCATGGGTAAACCCACAGGCCGACATCCCTATCCCATTACATTAACCCAAACCCTAAAAAGGGGCCCAAAAGTGGACCAAGATCCTGTGATCTCTACTTCGTCTTGCGCACTTCCTTCGATAGGGAGTCAAAGTCCCAAAAACGGTCAAATATGACCAAGTATCTCCCACAACTTGGTCAAGGGCCAACAATCCCCTACATATTCCTGAAAAAATATGGAAAGAGATCTCAATGGACTTCATTGAAGGGCTACCCATGTCTGATGGGAAGGATAAAAATTTTGTTGTGGTTGATAGATTAACCAAATATGCACATTTCATGGCGGTAAGAAAAACCGACTCAATAAAACAAATTGCAGATGTTTTTTGCAAAAAAATTATAAGTTACATGGGTTTCCGAAGGTAATTGTTAGTGATAGGGATGCAAAATTTAAAGGAAATTTATGGGAATAATTTTGCAAAAATATAGGAATATCTCTTAGTATGAGCTCCACCTATCATCCACAAACAGATGGAAAAACATAAATCGTAAATAAATGCTCAGAAACATACCTACAGTTCTTTGTGACATATAAGAAAAATAAATGGTCTCAATGGTTACACTTAGTCGAATGGTGGTATAACTCTACATATCACACTTCCGCTAAAATGACTCCTTTCCTAGCCTTATATGGTCATGAACCACCTAAATGGAAAGAGTTTGCACTAATTAATATTAAGTTCCAAGCAGTAAGAAATCATTTAGAGGAAGAACAAAAAATCATACAAATATTAAAAGAGAACCTAGCAATATATCGTAATCAAATGAAACAACTAGCAGACCAACATAGGTTAGAAACATAATTTGAAGAAGGAGATTGGGTGTTTGTACGAATTCAACCCTACAAATAATTATCCCTTAAGCAACAAGGGAAGAACAAATTGGCCCCAAAATTCTATGGACCCTTTCAAATTAACAAAAAAAATTGGCAAGTAGCTTATAAATTGGAGTTGTCAGATAATTGTCGCATCCACAATGTCTTCCATGTTTCATGTCTCAAAACAATGATTGGGCAATATCAACCAGTGCAAACAGAAATCCCTGAATTTGATGACGAAGGAACAATTATTTTAGAACCAGAAGGTATTCTTGCCATGAAGGAAAAGGTGTTACATTCCATAACCATAAAGGAATATCTTATCAAATGGAAAAAAAAATTGTAAGAAGACTCATCATGGGAGTCCGAACGATTCCTCTGACAATACCCATTGCTACCCTTTCTTTGAGGACAAAGTAAAATCTTAAGAGGGTGGCAATGTTACAAACATAAAAATAATAATAATTAATATCATTTAATTAAATCAAGAGTCACGTACCTCCTCACCTCATGACCAGTCAATGCTATATATAAACTATCACGAGGGTAGTGTAATCATCTTCATCTTTTATCATATTCAATCAAATATTAATCTTCAGAAATATTCATTTTCTCAATGAATAATAGTTTTCATGTTACATCCTTCTATAAAGAATAAGTGGCTTATTTTCTTGCTAACATGGCCTATAACCATACATCCAATGCGATCATGAAATAACAAATATGATATGCCCAAAAGTCTAACTTCTCATTCATAATTTTGATTCTCAATGCAACATAGGGTGTTGCAAAAACATAAGCTTCCCTAATAAGATGCATGTAAAACAAACTTTTTTACCGCATGATCTCTTTAATTGGTTTTTTCACATCAATATATTTCCAGTGAGCCCATGTTTATTCAATCTGGCCACCTATAGCTAAATATATATCCTTGGGAATATTAAGCTACGACAATTATTGTATCTTTGTTAATTCAATCTCGACCATTGGATATGGTGGGAAAATTTTTATACCACACGCATCAGATTGAAAATTTATTTGTGGTTTAAAATATTGAGTGTTTTCCCAATGTATAGTGTCAGAGTTATAGACTTTATGCACTCCCTTCATCATACATTCCCACCTAAAATTTAAGCCACATTTTTTCCACCTATCATGCCACCTTCATCACACTCGTGTGCCAAGTCATCCCATGTCACCACTTGTCAGTGCAATGGTCACCACATGGCATTGATACCTTTTCATGAGTATTCACTCCACACCTTTGTGTCAAGTCACCATCTAGTTTCCATGTCCCATCAGATATATGTCCACCTGGCATTCCACATGGTTGTTGTAATCAAAATGTGGGCTGGAGGTAATTAGGGTGGAGACAAATTAAAAAATGTGAAGAAAGGATTACCTATACCCCAAATAAAAAGTGAATGTAGTTGTATGAAGGTGAATATATTATGGGATACAAATTTTGGTGGATACAAAGAAGGGATTTGGGAAGGAAAAATACCTCTACCCTCTATCCCAATCATGGGATAATAAGAGACTATGGGGGTGGAGGATGGGATTACACCATCTTGTCATAATCCCAAAACATTGGTGGTAGAGGATTGGCCCTATGCGACCCCAACTTAAGCCTAGCACATAAAATACTTAGGGGAAAAGGATATCCATCTCTCTACAACCCAAAAATATACTCAACAAATAGGTTGAGTATTAAATAGGAGGTGAATAATGGGCCCTCTCCAAACCTAACTTAATCCTACATAAAATATTTTGGGGAAAAGGATGGCCTCCATGCAATCCAAAAATCTTCCCAACAAGGTATTAAATATTAAGAAGAGGGAAAAGGATGGGTTCTCTATACCTCAAACCTATTTAAATAAATAATTTAGAGGATTGATAGGCTCTTTGAACCTCCAAGTTTTCCCAAACAAAAATTGTACACATACTATAAGGGGGGCCATCCCAATACTTTTACATAAATAGATATTTTGCTAAGGGTATCTCCATGGATTTCAAGAATTAAACTTAAGAGTTTGATAAAACTATGAAAAAAAATACTAACATAACATAAAACAAAAAAAATAAGCAACGGCACATTCACAAAATATATACAAGACTTACCTCTGAAACCCTTAACTTGAAAAACTAGAATCATTGAGAGTTGTGCCTCTCACTTTCTCATTGTATTAACTCAATCATTCACCATAAAAATATTTAGGTATTCTACAAATTCAATCAACCCTAATTCGTTAAGCCAAATTAGATTACAATCTTAATCCCTTAACCATCATTAGATTACAATGGGTTGAAATAACACATAAAAAAACAAAGAGAAAATTATTGAGGGATCATTGGCCCCCCATGGACACTCATATAGAAGGGGGGGGCATCCCCCCTAAACCCCCACCAATATGTGAATAATCCTACATGAAAAGGATATAACACATATCCATCATTCTCCCACTTGTTGAATACTTTGAAAAAATGGATTCAGGGGGAAGGCATCCATACAATCAACTAAAAAGGGTAGCAATGTGCATCGATTATCTACACCAAGAGAAATTTTTATTACTAACGCACTTCTTCAGTTAATCTGAAACATTCTTCAAAGTATCAGCCTTCTCCAACCACATTTTATTATGTTCAACAATGTCTCTAACAAAATGGTACTGCACATCAATATGTTTTTTCTTAGAATGATATGCATGGTTATTAACCAAAAAAAATTCACTTGAGATGTCATAATCTATCTGTGTTTCTCTCTCTCTCTCAAGACAACCAATACATGAACACAATATTTGCAACCATACAACTGCATTACTTCCATGAGTGGCTACCATGTACTTAGCTTATGTAGTTCACAATGCAACCTGGCCTACCTCTTTCTCATCCAACTGATTGTTCCACCAAATATGTTAAACACATAACAACTTATAGATATTTTTCATTCAAGATATCTAACCCAGTCTGCATTGAAAAAACCCTATATATCTATCTCTTTGTGAGCTCTAGGTCTTCCTTGGTAGAAAACTGCATAATTTTAAGTGCCATGAAAATATCTAAAGACCCTCTTTACATTTTTCCGATGTTCATTTCCTAGTTTTGACATATACTCGCTCAAATCTCCCACTATATGGGGAGTGTCTAGTCTAAAACATACCATAGAATACAATATTTTCCAACAAAACATGCATAGGGAACAAGACATGTCCTCTAAATATTATTGTGTTTTAGGACATTGATCTATAGATAAATTTACACCTACAAAAATACAGACCTTGACTAGTTTACATTATTCCTTATGAAACCTTTTCACTTTTGTCTCAACATATTTCCTCTTATCCAACCAAAGTTTCATGTTTCCCCTATCTCTTTTAATTTACAAGCCAAAAATAAAATTTGCATTACCAATATATTTCATATAAGCTCAAAATACAACTAAGTTTTGACATCCTTAATGATCTCCTTGTTGTTTCCAATCAACAACATATCATCAACATGCAAAACCACATAAATAGAATGATCACCAACCAACTTGGAATACATAGTGATTAGCTTTTACTTCTTGAGAAACCAAGTCCGAATATATAAGTATGAAACTTTTGATGCCATTTTCTTGGAGATTATTTTAATCCATATAGGGACTTCTTGAACTTGCGACCTAGTTCCTTCTTTCCCTTCACTACAAAATATTTTGGTTGTTTCATATAGATTTCTTCTTCAATATTCCCATATAGGAATCTTGTCGTCATTTCCATATACTATACTTCAATATCAAAAGCAACAATTATAAACAAAATAAATTTAGTAGAAGTTAATTTAGCAACATGAGAAAAAAATCACCAAAATCAATTCCCTCTACCCGGGAATATCCCTTTGCTAATGGGTGAGATTTGTACTTCTCCACTTTACCTTTTGCATTAAAATTATTCTTAAACACTTGTTTTCTACCAACATGTTTTATTCCAGCTAGAAACTCAACTAGTAAGCCTCATTTTTATCCAAGGCATCCATTTATTCAATCGTGGCCTTCTTATAGAGTTTACTATCATTTGAATCGACCACGTATCTAATAGCTCTAAAATCATCATCAGTAAGAGATAGAAGAAAAACAAAATAAAAATCATGTGGGGTATACCTTTCTGGTTTCCTTCATTCCCATGCCTATCTCCTCAATACTAGAGTCTAAGGTTCTTACTCTTTTGTTTCTTCTTCTTCTGTTGAGTTAGATTCTTCACTCTCCAAATCAATCTCTATTGTCTTTGGTTCTTCTTCCCATGGTTGGACGTCCTTTTTGGGAACATTTTTAACATCTCTAAGTACATCTTAACTATAAATGGTCTTCTTTCTTACTAGGTTTCAAATTTTATATCCTTTTATACCATTTGTATAACCAATAAAGATATATTTTTCATCTTTATTATCTAACTTACTCCTTTTCTCCCTTGGAACATGCACATAACCATCACAATCTAAAAATCGGATGTTTAAGAGGGTTTTTACCAATCCATTCCTCATGTAGAGTTTTATCAACCAACATTGATGTAGGTGATCAATTTACTAACATGTAGTATCCACTTCGTCTACCCAAAATTCATGTGCTAACCCCGCACCAATGAGCATACTCCTTTATTTTTTTAGAAATGTCCTACTCAATCTTTCCACAACTCCATTATGTTGAGATTTGTATAGAGTATTCCTTTTCCTTTCTATTCCACACTTCTTACAAAATTCCTCAAATTACTTTCCATAGAACTTTCCACCATTATATGTTTCCAATACCTTTATTTTTTTCGATGTCTAGTTCTCTACAAGAGCCTTCAACACTTTAAATTTATCAAAAAAATATGATTTCTTCCAGAGAACATAGATCCATGTGTTCCTCAAGAAATAATCTATGAATGAAACATGGTACACATATTTACCTAGTGATGGAATAGGAAAAGCCTTCTAAACACATCATTGTGTATCAAATCCAAGATTCATTTTGTTCTAATGGCACCAAATGGGAATCTTAATGGATTTTGTTTTCCATATACACAATGTTCACATACATTGAAATCTAATGGGAAATTAGAGATACCTTCAACCATACATTTACCATGTCATGCTTGAATTCCCTTCTCTCCAATATGTCCCAATATTTGATTCCATGGAATTGTCTTCTCTCTAGGGACAATAGGGATACTATCTTATTCATTGCTATCCTTAAGAATAGAATAATTATTACATCTATCAGTGATAATGTTTCCCAATATATTGTATTGATTTCCAATCCAAACTCCCCTCAACCACACCATTGCTCCTTGAACTCTCTTGCAAGTTTCCTTTTCAAATATAGTTTACATGCTTCCATCACTCATTTTACTTATGGATATCAAGTTTCTAGCTAGATTTGGAATGTGTGGAACCCTAGGGATATTTCTAATTCTTCCATATTTAAACAATATCTTGACTCTTCCACATCCTATGATTTTGGCTATCAATTCATCTCCTAAGAAAACATCACCTCCATTACACTTTTCATATTCACAAAACCACTCATTGTGAGGAGGAATGTGAAATGAATCACCTAATTCAATCAACCATTCATCATGATTTGAATGTGTACTTGTAAATTCCCAATAAACATCACCTCCTTAACTTATGGAGGTTTTCATTTCTATTTAAGGGATATCATTATATCCCTTACTTTTATCAAGATTTTTAGATTTGTGATATTTTTTATAATGCCCACGTTCCCACATTTCTAGCATTTTCTTATAGATTGCTCTAGAGAATTAGATTCCTCATGCCGCCCCAGGATGCCCTCTTGAAAATAAGACATATTTGGCCACAACCTCCATGGATTTTTTCCTTATTTCCTCTAATAACAAGGATGCAAATACATCCTCAGACTTTAATATTGATTGATAATACTACCAATTGATATAACTAGATTATCCCAAGAGTCTAGCAAAGAACATAACATAGTAATATACCTATCTTCCTCCTCCACCTTAATATCAACAAAGACAAGCTAAATTACCATAATATTAAAGGAATTTAGGTGCTTTGTCACAAAGTCACCACCATCCATCCTAAGATGACATAAATTATTTTGAAGAAACAATTTATTTACCAAGGAATTTGACTGATACAAATCCCTTAACTTATCTCATAGCTTCTCAATGTTATCTTCTACATAGAAATTCAACAACACCGAATTTGAGAGGAAAATTCAGATCATACTCCTCACTTTTCTTTTCAAATTATCTCAGTCTTATTTCACCATATTAGTAGGTCTTTCACCTAGATCCAAAACAACCTATTGTTCTCTATATACAAGATCTTCCATCTTTAGCTTATGTGACTTGAATGTCTAGCCATTAAATTTCTCTATCTTTATTATTGAACTACTCGCCATTTTCATTAACACCATATTCACTACGCAAAGATCCCACTCAAGAATAAGTTTATCACAAACCCAAGATACCCTTTATCTTCACAGAATTAGTCAAACCCTAGCAACAAATTTGGCCCTGTGAATCTAGTAACCTTGCTCTGATACCAAATGAAGAGTTTGATAAACATGTGCAATAAAATAAATACTATAATAATCTAAAACATAAGAATAACAGTGGTGCATTCACACGATATACACAAGATTTTCCTTGGAAACCATTAGTTGATAAAACCAGCCTAGTTGAGAGCCGCACCTTTCTCTTTCTCATTGTATTAACTCAATCATTCACCATACAAATAATTAGGTATTCTATATATTCAATCAATCCTAATTCATCAATTCAGATTAGATCACAACCTTAATCCCTTAACTAGGATTAGATTACAATGGGTGGAAACTATTGGCCAAAATAACACATAATGGACTAAAAATAAAATTCCTCGAGGGGGCCATTGGCCCCCAATACCCCCCAAAATCCCCATTTGGATGTGACTAAGTCTACCTACAAAGGGTACAACACATATCGAACAAAAACCCTTTAATTCTAGCTTAATGGAAATACTGTAGATTTTGTTGTCATTCGTGCATGAAAACAAGGGTGTAGCTTTGCAATACAACACTTTTCTGAATTCATTTAGATATAATCTTGTTACAACTCAGTTTCCTTCTTTTTCCTTGTCAATGGATAAATATCTCTTTGTTTCCATTCCTCCCAGGGACTATGGGTTTCCCACTCTCTCCACTACTCTTCACAATTATCACTAAAAGTCTCAACATGTTTATCCAATAGGAAATCAGATTAGGGAATATCCACGGCATCCAAATAGTAATTCCGACAAGGGTGACTCCCTTAATGTTTGTCGATGACCATATAATCTTAAAAAATGGTACAACCTCAGAGATAAATCCATATTATAGGACCCTCAATGTTTTTTGTTGTGTCACTGTGATGGAAATAAACAAAGATAAGTCCTTAATGAAATTTCACTTAGTCCCCTAAGGACACAGAGAGATGATCACAAATTTTATACCCTTCTTAGTGTAGGATTTTGAAGACAATCCAAACTAACTCTATTTTCACTTAAATCCCAACAACTACTGCATCAACAACTAGCCCTAGCTTGTTGACAAACTTAAGGTACGGATGAAGCAATGGGAACACTAGTGGATATACCTCATTGGGAGGTTGGTATTGATAAATATTTTACTTCAAGCCATCTGATTCTATTATCATTCCCTACCTATATTTCCCAAGTAAAAATTGAATAAAAAATGGCATATCTACTTCTCCTACTTGTGGTGAGAAAACAAAGAAGAGGGGGAACTCCCCTTGACTCTTAAAAATCCTTCTCAAATCCAAAAGGAACTATTGGATGGGGCATAAAAAACTTGGGTATGTTTTCTAGAGAAATGGTAGCAAAAGGAACCTAGAAATTGATCACAAAAGGTGGTCTCCAATAGGAGATATTAAGGAAAAAAACACATTTCCCCCCTTCACTAGAGAACTAGATAAGAAGCCCCGATATAAAACTAAGAGAAGAGTATGAAAAATTTATCTAGGGGGGAAAGCATAATCATATAACATACTTGATGAAGTTTCGATACTCACTTCATCTCAATATGTTGGAGGGAGAAGAGCATTGGTGGTGGTGTAAAATCTAGAATATAAGCACCCCCCAAAAATCAAAGTTTTATCTTGGTGGGCCCTAAACAACTCGATATTATATGTGGAAAATATGCAACAAAGAAGTTGTGAAAGGCTTGGAATATGTACAATTTACATTGAATGCTCAAAAAATGTGAGACACCTTTTCCTTCTCTTCCACTTCTCCAAGGAGGTATGGTCAACAACCTCAAGTCTCCATAAACATAGGTCTCTTTGGGAAGGATCATATTGGAGCCAAGTTCTAGAAAACTACATAGCCTCCATAAAGGATGAGGATCAATCTCTTTCCATTAAGGTCATATAGTAAATATGGCTTGTACGAAATGAATTAATATTTCAGGGTAAGTAGGAAAACCAATAAAAGGTTTTCTATAGGTTGAAAGCTAGTTCCTTGGTGCAAAAGACAAATCCCCAAAGGGTTGTCACTCGCCCCACCAAAGATCCAACTCGAACACAAGCTTTATTTTATGGTTTTTCCAAGGAAAATTTAGGATTCAACAAAGCAGGTCAATGGCTCATCCTACCAAACAACCAAAAAATGTTTTCAAGTTTAGTTCTGATCAAGGCTCAAACAACCAGGTAGACTTCTTGGTTTCTAGTACCTTACTTTATCTAACTCTAGAAAGAGGGGTATAAATATGGATGTGTATGGGGATCCCAAAGTGATTATTGAGTGGCTCTAGGGATCCTTGAACAAAAACAACACTCTTCATCAATCAAGTGTGAGGAACATTAGGGAAAAAATATCAAGATTCAATAGCATCTCATATGTGCATATCTACAGGGAACTAAACATTGAAGCCAACTCTTGGGCCAAAGTTGTAGTCACGTTGGATCCAGACATACTGTACTGTAAGACCTCTAATGGAGTGGTTAGTAGCACCACCACCAGACACATATTTTGATTGCCTCCATACTCACAATTAGAATCTAATTTATTAGACTATTCTAGACTGCTTTCTTTTTTAACTTAGTAAGGAAATTTATTAATCTGTTGCAAACTTTCTACTTTATTTGACTTACTCTTAGAAGCTAGTTATTAGACATGTTGAACACAATGGATTCCCGACAATGCAAATGTACTCTTTTTTTCCCATAAGTAAATGAAGTAAACTTTTTTCCGTAGAAAACAAAACCAAAAAATGAAAATGAACACCTACAAGAAAATCTTATGCATAAATAAAACTCAAAATAGTCCAAAAGCATAAAAGATTGAAGACACCATGAGATATTTCAAAAAAAATTGTTGTCTAGTTAAAAAGAATCAAATCCATGTGCTCTAAATTTCACGACTCAATTTGTAGTTGTTTCAGAAACTTTGATTGTATAAAATATATTTCTATTGGTAAGGGGTACAAAACATAATGATGACATAAACATGCTAGTAATAAATTCAACATTGAATAATATGCCATCGAGTAATGTTGGACCTTCTCTAGTATATATAAAAAAATAAAAATGTGTCCAATGGTTATTCCAAACAGGTTAGTTTGTGAGTTTTGTAAGCCACGAGTTCATCATATTGTGAATTTCATATAAATTACTACCAAAACATGATGAAAAAGATGAAACTCAAAGCATAAATTACTACCAAAACACATTTACAAGCTTATGTTTCTAGGACAAAGAAAGGAAAATTGAGATGCAACTGAAAGGTAAATTTAAAATGATAGAACTAGAGGATGAAGGTACTTTTATAATAAAAGAGAACTTATTAAAGAAAATTCAATAATCTCCCAGAATTTCTAAAAGACTTAAAGGACATATCAAGACATAAGACACATTTTCAAATGGAAGCAAATTGTAAGAAATTAAATGATATGATCGAGTGGAAGAGTAAAGTTGAAAAGTACAAAATATTTTATCCACAAAGACTTATTAATCAAGAGAAATAATTTGTTTGAACCAAAGAATTCTTAATCAAGAGAAACAATTTGTTCGAAAGAAATTGTAGAAGGATGTCGAAAATAAATATGTTATAAAAAAAAGTAGTTCTAAAAGAAGTTATGAAAGAAAGAAATTAAATTAATATATACTAATTAACAAGCTAGGTAAATCAGACTTGAAATTACATCCATCAGAATGAAAATAATTGGGGTAGAAAGAACCTTGGGCATTGAAAAAGTGGCTAAACACTAAGATACAAATGCTTAGAGAAAATTTAGAAAATATACAAGTACTTCAAAGGTATAATATTGTTAGGATATTTAAACACTTGGAAGTTAGTTAAGATCAACTTGGTTTAATAGGTCGTTAGGTAAAAGTGTGTTTCTTAGTGTGTTTCTTTAGTATGCATTAGTATGCATTTATAGTTAGGTAATCTGACGATCATGATATGTTCGCGACATAGAGTGATCTGACGATTCATATTCTCCTCGATCTTAACAACTGCATTCATCTGTGGCTTAGCACCCGATTGGTCCATGATCTCTATTTAAAGATAATAGAGGGTCAATTGTCGATGATTGTTGTGAGAAACTCTCTTGTAAATCTCTTTGTAACATTTTTTCTTTTGCATTAATAAATTTCTCCAAGTGGCCACGTTGGCTAGGGTCATGGATGTTTTCCCGTAGGGGTTTTACCACATCAAAACATTGGTGTGTTGATCTTTTATCTGGTTGTGTGAGTGGTTATTGAAGGTTTTCATCTTATGTTAGAATACTTGTGTTG
>ML790929.1:341431-357020 GCA_009831015.1 Picea engelmannii
ACAAATTCAAGGTGGATTATTTAAATAATCAAGAGAAGTGACAAAATCAAGAAATGATAAAGTAAGGTGAAAAAATCAAGAAGGAATATTTAAATGATAAAGTATTGGAGAACTTTCTATTTATGGAAAGTGGTTAACCCTAATATAAGGAAAATAGGTTAAATGACATAGAAATGGGTTAAGTGACCTAGAGGATGAAAGTATAAATAATATAGCAATGGTCTCTTGTAGATCATCCTTTTTGTGGATCAATGGAGAGCTTCTTGTGAGAATATCTTTTGGAGTATTGATGGAGAGCTTCTTGTGAGAGCTTCTTGAGCATTTTTGGTGTGGAACACTTGAGAATATTGAATATATATAGGTGAATGAGGTAACCAAGGATATATAAGCCGAATTTCAGAAGGAATGTGAAGAAAAGAGGGCCGGAATTGAAGGAAGGATAAATTCTTGTCATGATGCTTTCTAAGGTATATTATTTACCGGTCATCTCACCATTTTCACAATAAATTTTTTTATATAATGATTCAGACCGTGGGATTGATATGCCATTGAGAAAAAATATCCAAGTATATGTGGTAAAAAAATTGGCTTGTGTTTCATTGTATTTTTGAAGACACACTCCATGGAAAATAGGGTTTGTGGCTAGTCCTGAAACTAGTCTAAAAAAGGTGTTTCGGGTAAAAATGTCATAACTTCTTCATAACAGATCCAAATTCAGTGCGACCAATTGTGTTGGTTATATTGTAGTATTTAGTATGATCTATAACATTTTTAGATCGATTTAACAAATATTCCATGCGGGGAACACTCTACAAGGTCACCCTCTAGAATAATCCAGAATTCAGCAAGGTATGCCATTTTTGTTGTAACTCCTTTTCTGAGAGGTTACAAGTAGTACCACCTGGAGGAATTTCATAAAACACACTAAAGAAAATTTTGTATAAGTTTCATAACTTTATTCATTACGGGTACATAGTTATGATTATTTCAAGTTAGGGTTGTTGACTAATCCAAAACTAGTCATGGTTGAGACAAGCAATTGATGAGTTGGCACATACATGAGGTGTATAGTTGATGATGTTGGTACATATTGATGAGTAATTGTTGATGATTAGTTGACACGTGATTGGTATATACTTGGTACATGGTTGTATGCACTTGTTTATGGTATAGGTTGATTACAGGTTGTTTGGTACAGGTTGGTGCATGGGTTATGCTCTTGTTTATGGTACAGATTGATATTTGTTGAGGATTGTTGCCTCATCTCAGTTGGTGCTGAGAATGTAAGATAAGTCTTGCATATAAATCTGGTGCTCTTGTAGAGTTGTACTCTATTCAGTTGTTGCTGAAAAAACCCCAGATTGAAGTCCATAATAAAAAGAAAAATTGTACATACATCTTGTGTTCCTTTTGTTCCTTGTGGAGATGATTTGTTGATGATATATTGTTGATATGTATTCACATCTAACTGATTATTAATGATAGCAATGAGTAATGAGTAAATTTTGAATGCTAACTAATGAGTTTTTTGTAAGAGGGGAGTTTTGGGAAAAATATCCCCACACTCATTCACNAAGTGTGGTAGGTGTGTCCAACAGTAACTTCATTGTAAAAGTAGATAATGACAAATCTTCGAATAATGAAAATATCGCTTCAAAACTTGCGAAAAATGACAAATCTTCATTCCATGGAATTAATAATATCTCCAAAATTATTTTAAAACCCAAAAAGGACTATAGTTTTAGCAAAAATGAAGTCTATATCAATGAAATAGGGTCAAAAATTGTTTTTACCAATTCATCTGTGCCAAAACTTCTAGCAGTGGAGAAAATCGAATTTGGAGAGAGATTGTTGAAGTCGTCAGTGTTGGAGCTACAGTTAGCCATTTCTTCCTCCATCCAGATCAGGTTGGTCCTAAACACCTTCCATTCATTTTGCATGGTTTAAAAATTAATTTTAGGTAATGTTTTGGTTTTATTTTGATGCCCTAGAGATGCCTAGGCACCAAAAAAGTTTGGCGCTCCCCCAAAGGGATGAGGGGAGAATTTCCAGTGATTTTGGTGCTCTGGTGTACACTCTATGGGGGTGTTAGCGCTCTGATCATGTAGTTAGGGGAGCATCAGCAAAGAAAGCAAAAAAAAAAAAATTAAGCAAAAATTACCCAAGAAATTTTTATGACAAGATGACTAATGGCTCTTTGTTGATTGTATTTGCAGTTTGTGTTGGTAAAAATCCATGATCGAGTGGAAGTAAAGTGAGCATGATCTCAATGACTTGGAAACATTACAAAATCCCCAATCAAGGGCTGCATTGAGGAATTGTGGCCTCCTCAAATATTTTAAGTTACAAAATATGAAGAAGGAGGTCCTGCTACTGGAGTACATGATTGGGTTATGGAACACTGATGAACAGGGATTTCAAATTGGGCCACAGATGCTCAATATTGATTTAGAGTACATTTACTTTCTAACTGGCCTCTCAAAGAGAGGGGCCCCTATTATCTTATCTGGACAACAAGCACTTCTAGTTCCAGTTGACGAGTATGTGGAAAACCATTACATTCCAGGATCGTGATTGGTTGGAGGCAGGATTGTAATAAAAGATGTTAAGTATCTGCCTCTTTGATCCATTTTATTTTCCATAACAAATTTGGTAGGTAGTACCAACACCCACTTGGCTTCTAGTTCCCAGATGGCCTATTCTCTACAGTGTGTAGAGCCAACTTTGTTTAACTAGAGCACAACCTTCCTTCACAATGTGAAGGATCGGATTTCGATATGTAGGATAGGGAAACAAAAGTAGTTTGGGTATGGTTCATTTTTGGTTTCGTTCTTCTTGGAGCGAATCCGACAGATGCAGACACAAATCGCACTAGTTGTACACCCAGTAGGTGAACCACGCATGGAGCATTGGATGAGTCTGTCTCCTAGGTTGGGGACCGACTCAGAGTTCAAATTCACAGGTGACTTATTTGATTGGATAAGATGCCAATTGCTTTTCATCGAAGACTTTCCATGCACCAGAGTGGATTTATGGGGTAGCATGGACCTGGTTCTTACATATGAGGTGGATTGGGATGTGTCAGGTATGAAACCAAAAGACTTTGTCAAGTGTTTTTTATTTTGAATTTTTTTTTTCTAATTTATATTATTTTTATGTGTACTTAGAGGGGCGCTTAACATATGCATTGTTTCACCATGCAGACAAAGGAGAAACGCGTTCGGTGGAGATGTCGGCACTGGGGTGTCATGGAGACGCACATATGGTTATGGAGCGTGAGGTAGCAGTGGGGGGTCTCCGAGAGGTTGAGATAAACCTTCGAGGTCTCACAATGGGTGTTCCTCCTCTCAGGAGGCGAGATGTACCCTTTCACTTACAGACACACACAGTAGGAGTTCCCAAGAGCCTAAACTACCTACTCAGATGAGTATCCCGTGAAGTAGTGTGCTACTCAGAGCACAACGTGGTACAGGAGTACTAAGATCCTCATGATGTTTTTGTATAGTTTGCACGAAGATATTATGGGCATGAGGACCCAAATTTTTCCCTTCTATGTACATTTTTATGTAATTAAACATTTTCTAGCATGCAGTATATATATACAGATATCGATTTTTGTGGAGCCAATGAATGTTTTCAAATAATATTTGTGTGATGCATTTACATGTGATGTTCTTATGTTATTTATTTTCTTTATAAAAATTCATCTATGTGCGAGATAACGATCCATAATATAATTTTCTAGCGAATCTAAAGTTGTATTAATTCCTCTTGGTATGTGTCTGTATTCTATAAACTCAAACATTCTTTCAAGATGATGAACTCGTAGGTGGAGACGCAAAAGGATAGGATTGTGAATGGCATAGACTCGATTAAGTTGACAAACCACGATTTGAGAGTCTAGATTAATGATCATGCGAGATATACCTAGGGAGGAGGCTTCGATTAAAATTCCAATGACAATGTGATATTCTGCCATGTTATTGGTTCTCGATCCTAGGAAAACTCCTCTTGAACTCACTAACTCATCAGAGTAGTAAATGACCCAAGCTACAGAAACAATATTTTGGGTGTGTCAACTAGTGCCATCCACAAACCCGACAAAGATAGGAAAGGAATATGTCATCTTCGCACGCAATCACAAGACAAAGTATAAGCAGTTGAAACAAAACTCACACATGCAAGAGAAAAACACACCAAAACTAAAATATAATAGTGTACAAAGCACACATGCTAGATGTTCTATGCATAGTACTTCTCAAGGTAAAGCCCATTGCAGAGCTCACCAAGGATATTTCTTCGTAGTCAACTAGCTCGTAGGAACCTCTATGTAATACATGTTTCATGATGTAAGGACCATGCCACAAAGGTTCTAACTTTCCTGTCCCTAAATTATCATGAGCCTGGTCATAAACGAGGACCAGGTCTCCTTCTATAAAAGTATGAGGGTGGATGGATTTTTCATATTGACTCTTCATTCTCTTTTGATATGTCTCGTTAATGAGAGCAGCATCATGACGTGTTTCATACAACCTAGTTAGATATAGGAAACGTTCTTCTTTAGCAGAAGTGTGAGGCATGAGTTCTAATTTGAGTTTCAATGAGGGAATCTTGCACTCGATTGGTAAAACAAATTCGATGCCATATACTAACTATAAAGGACTGAATCCAATAGCAATTTTCACTAAGGTGTGGTAAGCCCAGAGAAAGGAGAAATTTGGTAGATGCCAAGATGTCTTGTTTGCCCCTACCATATGTTGAATCGTGGTTTTAAGGACCTTGTTGATAGCTTCAACTTGTTTTTTTGCTTGAGTATAGTAAGGGGATGAGTTATCATGGCGAAAACCCAACTTGGCATGTAACTCACTCATCATCTGGTTTTAAAAGTGTGAACCATGATCAGTGAAAATGGCTTGTGGAACACCAAAGTGAGTGATGATGTGGTTGAAGATGAAAATTGTTGCAGTGCGACCATCATTCGGAAAGGTAGGCATAGCCTTATCCCATTTTGTGAAATAATAAATGACAACGATGATATGACCATGCCCCCAATTGAGGTAGGCTTACACTGCATGAAATCAATGCCCCATTTTGCAAAGGGACCGATGGCGACAACAGGATGCAACGGAGTAGGGTGGGTGCATATTTTTATGAAAAACTTGGTAGGGTGGGCATTTTTTGACAGCCTCGATATAATCTTTGAAGATAGAGGGTCAAAAATAACCGGCACATAAAAATTTCTAAGTTGTATCCATCCCAGAAAGGTGATCGCCACCTGCTCCAAGGTGACAGTCATTGAGAACACATTAATCCTCTTCATGAGTCAAACAACGTCATAGGATAGTGTTGATACCATGGAGATATAAAGTTTCACCTATGATAAGGTAGCGTCGATAATGGTGACGAATATGACGACGTTATTCATGGGATATATCGGGCTGAAAACATTGGGTTTGAAGATATAGGAGAATATCTCCATACCAAGCGTCGAACGTGTTGATGAGGAACAGAGTTTCATCAGGGAGATAATCTTTGGGCTCAGTGTCATCATTATCATGAGGAAGGTCATAGAGAATTTACACAAACACCAAGGACTTTTTGGATTTGGACTTAGAAAACTCAAGATGGAATTCCTGAAGGATGACGATCCATTTGGAGTATTTTCCCCCAGGGACTTGAGATGTAAAAATATGATACATGTGGTTAGAGTCTGAGATAATTGTGGTAGTGCAGAGAAAGATGTAATGGTGAAATCTCTGGACAGTTATGACGACTTCCAGAGCCAACTTTTCGACATGCAAATATCGAAGCTCGGGACCGGATAGACTTTTGCTCAGATAGTATATCACATGTTCCTCACTGTTAGGGTCCTCTTGAACTAACACCATAGAGATAGTGGAAGTAGAGGCTTCTAAGTAAAGGATGTAGTCTTGTTCATAATTAGGAGGATGCAACAAAGGTGTGTTGGTCAATGCATGCTTAAGAGCATAAAAAGATCGTTGAGCAATATCATCACAGATGAAAGGAGTCTCTTTCTACAACAATCACATAAATATTTTAGTAATCTCAGCGTAATTACATATAAACGGAGAAGAAAGTTTTATTTCCCCTGCAAACTTTGTAGTTGGGTCAAATTGTTAGGTGGAGGTAAAGCCACGATGGCTTTAATCTTCAAAGGATCCACCTTAATATCATCTTTGGAGACAACAAAATTGAGGAGTCGACCTGATTCAACAACAAAGATGCACTTTTGTGGGTTCAAATGAATATGGTAGAACCGACATCGAAGAAAAATAACCCGTAGATTACCAATATGGTTTGATCAACTGGATGAATGGGTAGGTAAATCATCAAGGTAAGGTTTCGCAATATGTTTAATATTATGGAAAGCATATGACATGGCCCATTGGAAAGTAGCACCAACATTTTTTAGACCAAACAGTAGCTTTCGATAGGATAAAGTTCCCCACGAGTAGATGAAGGTTGTCTTATGTTGATGAGTGGGTAAAATGTCAATCTAGTTGTACTCTGAGAATTCATCCATGAAATATAAAAGCATGCTACCAGCGCAATTATCAATTATTTGGTCGATGAAGGGTGTGGGGTAATTGTCCTTTGGACAAGCCTTGTTAAGATCCATATAATCAATGCAGACACGAATGGTCCCTTGTTTCTTAGTAACCGGAACAATGTTAGAAACCCATTCCATCAAGGAAACGGGATAGATGAAGCCAGATTTCAATAGTTTCTCAAATTCTACCTTAATGGCCGTGTTTTTCTTGGGAGGAACCGGGAGGAGTTTTTTTCGAATAGGTTTAACACCTGGGTAATTTTTAATTTCATGCACAATGATCGAAGGATCGATCCCTAGAATTTCCTCGTAGCTCCAAGTGAAGACATCATGGAATTATTTAAATAAAGTGGTGTAAGATACCACTTCCTTGGGTGAACAGTTAGCACCGATATTAATATTTTCCACGATACCTTCTTTGATCGAAATATCAATAACGACCGTAGAAGAGATGTTGCCCAAATTCCCCTCATAAATTGTATCCTAGGTAAGTATAGGAGATTGTGGAGAATCAACAACATTGGGGGGGAATATAAAGTGTATATCTCCCTTATTTTATCCGAGAGGTGGAAGAAAAGAGGATCGATGATGGTTGTCATCCCAAGGTACTTCGTCAATTCTAAGAATTTCCTTAATGGATTCGTCTAAAGGAAAAATCTAGGAAATGTAGTCAAAAGCAGAAGACAAGGAATTTAACCAAGATGGCATCAAATAGGTGTTGGATGCCAATAGATGTTGGTCATCTATGGAGGGAGAGGCAGATTGAATAGAAGTATATGAAGCCTCTACCGGACTAAGTGGCATAGCGTCACCCAGTGCATCAAACTCTAAAGGACTAGGTACAATCCAAGGATCAGATGATTCCAAAGACTGATAGGCCATAGTCGAAATCATATTGATTTTGGAAATATGTTGTGTGGTAGGAGGAAGTGGTGCAGGGAGGGTACCCATAAGAGTAGAGTCTTTTAACATACCTACACCAACACTTTCATACGTGATCTTGTGATCTCCCAAGAAAGGAATATTGTTGGTAGTAGGAGTGCGAGCGTCACGTGTACAGTAATCTAACTAGTCGATGGTGACAATTTTTCCTTGATGAGGGAATTGTACACATCGAAACACCGAGGAAGTGACAGAAGTCATGGCATAAAACCAACTTCTTCCAAGTAACAATTTGTAATCGAGGGGAGCATCGACTACCTCGACATCAACAGAAATGGTTTTGTCGCCCAACTGAACAGCCAAGGACTGCAAGAGCCCGTGAGGATGGAAACCTTGCCCGTCAAATGCTCGTAACATCATAGGGGATTGGTTAAGTGCAGGTGATTTTAAGCCTTTCAAACAAGCTAACGACATGACACAAGTAGAGGCTCCCTCATCCAAGATAGTACAGTGAATGTGTTGATTGTGAGAAACAACATAAATCTGAAAAGCAAGTTGATGAGAAAGTTGTGACTTGAAATGGTCCAAGTTAAACGTAATCTTATTGGATGACTTAGGATCGATGGTGCCAATGGCAGCCAAGAGCATTCTACGTTGACTTAGGTAGTGTTGCAGAACTTCTAATGCAGACATAGCACATGGTGCTTGAGCCAAATGTTCAACGACGTTGTAGTTCTGGGAAACACGTGAACTAGGATTGAAAGTAGATTTATGGATGGTTCTCTTGGGAGGGCATAATATAGATTCGAAAGTAGGATTCTCTATCTGGAGTGACCTAGATGGAGGACTCACAAATGGAGTACTAACGGAAGCGGGAGATGGATCTGGTAAAGAACCATTAGTGACCTTTTCTTTGTCAGGTTTAGTTGGTGTGTCATATGTCGTAGAGTGGGTGGTTAAGTCAATCCCATTGAACATATAAATGTGGGCACTCATGGAGGATTCATCATTAGGAGGGTGGTTGGAACTGCCCCATGTGGAGGGGGTTTGAGCAACCATAGATTGTTGTTGAGGAAAAGGTTGTGTCAACACGGTGGGTTGGGAATTCCCTTTGAAAGGTTTTTCCACTTCATCACGATGTGGACAGTCTCAAGTGTAGTGATTGACACCACAAATAAGGCATGGGAATTTTTTTTTTTGATGTGGTTTCTTTTTGGTAGCAGGTGGTGGAGTTTGAGTTTTGGGTTGTTCATTATTATTGTTCTTTTTGGGTTTATTTTTTGTATTGTTATTGCCTTTGGATTTTTGTGAAGGGGCAGACTGTAATGCATTCACCTCATATACTTGAGTTGGGAGGGAGGTAGAGGAGAGTGATGTCAAACTAGGAACGGGTGCTGAAACAGAGCGATTTCTAGTTTCAGTCGACTATGAAGTAGATTGGGTTTTGACGGTGTCGATAACTCCATCTGCATGTGATGTGGGTGAAGGTTTATATGGATCGGTAGTGGAACGGGTAGCATTTGGGATCAACTCAGACAAAGTACCAGATTGTGAATAAACCAAATCTAAGTATTGAGCCTAATCAATGGCTTCTTCCTTTGTGACTACACCACCCATAGCGACGTCACGAGCAATTGGGGGTAAAAGTGATTTAGTGAACCATTTTGCCAATAATTTGTCAAGAATGATTTCTTTGATCAACCTTCATCGTCATCTCCACTCATGAATGTGATCAGAGATATGCATGAATTTAGTCTGACGAAGGGAGGTCAAGAGTTCATTACTCGTCTCGTAACGGATGGGTAGTTGAAAGTGTGTGAGAAAGGACATGGCAAGGAAGTTGAAATCTTGAAAAGTACCTCATGAAATTTCAATATACCACTTGGATGTTGAGCCCGTAAGTGTTCGCTGGAAGAGACGTAAACGTATAGAATCATCCATTAAGGAGTTTGATGAACACCATAAATGGAAATTCATCGCATGGTTATTTGGGTCTTCTCTAGGTTTACCGTCAAACTTTGGGATATCATAAGGTAATTTAACAGGAATCACTGGCCAATAGGGAGAATGTAGTATAGGATCATTGGTCAACCGAGACAAGTCTCAGAGATCCATAGTAGCAAGGAAGGGTAATTGTCGATTAACCTAAGGGTGATATTGGTGTGGCAGAGGGACACTAGTAGAGACATAAACTGAGTTGGATGGGTAATTGTAATTATATACAGTAGGTCCTCCTACATACGGTTGTTGTTGACCATGATAAATAGGATTTGATGATGGTTGAAAAACATTCACTAGTGGGGGATAAAAGGTTTTTCCTTGAGGGGGGTAACAAGTTTGAACCTGAGGTGGATACAAATTATCCCCATGAGAAGGATAAACATTAGACCCTTGAGGAGGATAAGGTTATTGACCCTGAAAATGTTGTCCCCCAGACATTTGTAGGTTTCCTTGAAAGGAAGGTTCCAAGGTAGAGCTTTCCCCCCAAGTTGTTGTTGTGTCCCAGCCTGAGGTTGACTCCCAAATTGAGGTTGCCCCTTAGTTTGAGGTTGACCCCCAAATTGAGGTTTCCCCCCACTTTGAGGTTGACCTCCTATAGGAATCTGGGAACCATAAGTGAATGAATAATTGGTGCCTCTAATTGGATTGGAGCCACCAAGGCCAAAACCTCCAAGTGGAGGCGTAGGTACAAAACCAGTAGCGACGTTATACCTAGGAGGAACAAAAATTCCAAAACCTCTGGATGGAACCTGGGTGGTGATAGAAACAAAAGTATTCAGATCTCTGTACCCAGGGGGGAAATATGGATTTGGCCTAAGTGGTGTCCCAATTGGAGCTTGGAGCGAGGTCAAATTTCTAGTGGGGACTATGGTAAATTTTGGGACCATAGTAGAGTGGGTCATATAAATAGTAGGGATCGAGTGAGAACCAACCAAAAATTGCTCTGCAACAGTGTTGACATTACTGGTGGTGCTAGTAAAATGGTCTAAAGTTACCATATATGTAATAGACATCTTAGTAACTTGTGATTCTATAGGTCGATCAAGACTCGCTCCTAGGTTACCATATAGATCACATACTGTCAAAGGGATAGAACCAAAATCAGAGGTGCCAACAGTGTGAGTCGGAGTCCTAAATGATTCACTTTGGAAAAGTGGATCCTCTGCTCCAAATCTTGTGTTAGGTCCAGTAGGTACTTCAGTATCAACAAAAATGTCTCCAGATGAATTTACCCAAGGTATACATGGATTTCTTGAAACACTCAATGTTGGATTGATAGGGAGGTGGAAAGCCTCTAAAGAGTCTAAAACAATTTGAAATATTTCCAAAGAGTGTGTGCTTGCAACCTCAGAAGCTAGTTCGTTATGAGCCTCAGGAGGGCCTTACAGTGAGTTAGGAAGAAAAGGTAGGTAACCTTCTGGATATTTCGGGGGTATCCCTTGCATCCTACGTGAACAGAGAAGGTCGATGTTGCTTGATCTAAGAAACAAATGAAAGAAATCTATGGCCGAATAAAGGAAAGAAACAACATCCACTAATAAAATCTAAGAATCAAACCAAGCAAACAAACCTTATCTCGATGACCATACTAGTTAGTGATGAAATCCAACATCGCGTGATCAAGTCAAGAAGGGACTAGGATATGAGCGGGTGGAATCGTTACGATGGTGACCTACTTAACAGACTTACGCCTTAGTGCAAGATTCCACGCAGTAATTTTGGATTTACCCTCCAAGGAGCCAGAGTGAGTTTGAGCACCGTTTGTTATAGGTATAGCGAATACTTCCCTTCACCGTCACCTTGTGTAAAGACCCTAAATATTATGGCAACTAATGACACCAACTCGTAGTCAGCCCATGGGATGGTATACTGGACAGTTCAGTACGAACGTATGGGCAGGATAACAAGTCTAAAATTATTCGAGAGAACCGAGGACAAGTGGACCGATAGAACTCCAGAGGACCCCGAATGGATTTGGAATTCACGAATCATGGAGACAAAATGAAGACATATGAGCCTCAATAAGAACCCCCAATATACGATCTCACTACTATGAATGGTTGAACCACAGAGGGATAATCTCGGTAACTCTCCCAAACGCAACCTTGTGTGTAACCGTTGTGTGAGGGGAATCTTGGAAATCTTATACGAAAATTGGATTTACTCTCTCTATAGAAAGATGTCAATGTTTGTTTTGAATTCTTTGGAGAGTTGTACTCACATCCTAATCCAAAGCGCTAATCATATTCTAATGTTGGTGGAAGATTCTAAGAATAAAACTTTCTAGATCACTTTTAATTAGCATTGATTTGTGTAGTTGTTCTTTAATCAGAGGTGTATGAGAGTGAAACTGGTGATATTATGACTTGGTTCCAAAAAATGCATGAGAAATGATAAGCAATATTTTCTTTCAATGAACTTATATTTAAGGGAAGGAGAAGAAATTTTATTTTCACTGTCAAACACTAAATGCAGAGACTTCATGTAAACGTTCTCAATCAAGAATCCAATTCAATGCTAAGTTATTCAGAAAATGATCCTAATATCCAAAAACCAATCGTGAAAAATATGTCTCTTTGTTTAAATATGAATTATAAGCATCTTGATTCAAAGCTTCTTATGCCAACCAAACCTCATTCTTTACAAGTTTTAAGAAATTGGAAGCAGCCATCACATAAACAAAATTCACACTCTCACCATGATTAAGTAAGAAGAAAAAACAAGACCAAACTTTCAAAAAGAAAACAAATACTCAAACAAAAGGAATTGCTTGGAAAAATAACTTCAAAGACCAAATGGAACAGTGCACAAGTCTTTGAACCTCCTTATAACAACTTTCAGTCAATCAGATAAATGAGAAAGTATCAAACCGACTCCAAATATCAACGAGAAGGAGTGATTCAAAACAAGGAAGAGTGATGTCAAAAAGCCAAACAAAAAGTAAAAAACCTTCAGAAATCAAATGGTTGGAATCTTGACAAAAGACACACCAAAACTAAAGTAATGGTCTTGAGTAGATCAAAAACCAAAAATGGCACCCAGAGAAGTGACCCCAATTTTTTTTCAAAAAGGAATAAAATCGGCACTCTGGTGTAAAGGGCACTAGAGCGTTGCAGTGCTCTTTGAAACACTATAGGGGAGTGCTAGCGCTATGGATGTAGAGGCAGGGGAGCATTAGCACTCTGGATGTAGAGGCAGGGGAGCATTAGTCTTATGAGAAAAAGGATTTTAACCCAAAAATCAAGTAGCTCAAGAAAACTCTCTGAAAACTAGTGTGTGTGGGATGAAGTCAAGGCTAAAAACACATCCAAAAACCAAGAAAACACAATGAATAGGATATAAAGATGGGAAAATACTAAAACAAAACCAAGGAAGAAGCCAAAATTGAAAGCTTCGTCCCCAGTGGAGTCGCCAATTTCTATTGTAGGAAAATTCCCCTGCGAACAAGTGAATTCCCTCTTAGATATTAGACCCCTATGACCAAGATAGAAAAGTGCTAACATTGAACACTAACTTTCCTTTAAACATAGCTAAACTAATCAATAGAGAAGAAGAAGAAAGTAAGAGTACCTTTTTACGAAGTTTTTCCTCACTCAGTCCAACTTGGGCTTGATCTCCAATTCCTTTAATGAGTCCTGCAATCCCATAAAGAGCCAAGACAAAGAATACGTCATATTCTACCATGATTAGTTCAAAGCTATATTTATCCACAAGAGACAAGTTCATGCAAATGTACACCATCTTGAAGGAAACAGGCCAATCACATGTATTAATGAGAACAAAATAAGGTGCTTACAAAGTGTAGATGCAGATGTAGCAGCCTCACCAAGCTCTCCTTGTCCAACCCCTTGCTCAAATGATCCACAATAAAAATGACAATACTTTTCACTGATTATTCTCCCCACTTTCACCATGAGAATGCCTCCTTATATAGGCTTTGAGAGGCCTAACCATCTTAGATATTCTTGGGATAAGTTGAGTATATTTCTCCATCAGTTGTGGAACTCCCTTTAGATCCAGCCTTGTTCATATATTTGAGCCAAACTGACTCATATATTTCTCAACTAACTTCAGAGATAAGGGGGATTTGTCCCTTGATTTTCTCAACAGCTTGGTGTTCCCTCAAAGTGGGCCATAGAGCGTTGCAGTGCTCCTTGTTAAGAGGGAAAGGACCTCTAGCTCTCTCTGCAAGTGGGCAGGGGAGCATCATTGTTAAGAGGGAAAGGAGCTCTAGCTCTCTCTGCAAGTGGGCAGAGGAGCGTCAATCTCCAAAAAATCTTTTGTGATGGTAATTCCTCAAGGAAAAAGTTTTTACTCTTCACCAAATGATATATTCCTTATTTTAACCAGTCTTAGAGGGTATCTCAAGTGTCTTTATGATGTCATTCACGATGCGACACTGGAAAGACAAAAATATGATTTTTGCGACACTCGTGACACTTGCGATAAATATAGTGAGACATCATCAAAGTGAGTAATTTTGATGTGTAACAGGAGACTGACAAAAATTAAAACTTTTATGGGAAATATGGTCATGATGAGTCCAAATTTTTTAAGATGGTAGATTTAGAAGTAGAAAAGAAGAAGCCCAACATCATTATTGATTCTACTTCTTCTTATTCTTCTTCTCATGGACATGCACTTTCTTCTTATATTTTCTCCTTCAATGCAATTTCTACTTCTTCTTTTGATGAGTGGTTTATTAATTGTGGAACATCTTATTACATTGCTAAGGACAAAGCTATATTTTTTTCTCTTAATGAATGTAACACAAAGAAAATATTTGTTAGTGATGATAGATCTCTTAGTGTTGTATGTTTTGGAACAATTTAGGTATATAATGGTCATTTCAATAATGTATTATGTGTTTCAAGTATTTCCTACAAACTTCTATCAGTATATCAAATCACTCATTCAGGTGGAGGTAAAGTCGTAAAGTTTTCACCTCGCCAACTTGTAATCAAGGATATAAAAGATTCTATGCATGTTCTTACAACTGGAATTGTTTATGATATTACCAAGTTGTACAAGCTTGACAACTTTGGGTCATCATATTTTCCATTAATTTTTGTTTCTCATAGTGATGACTTGAGAAAAATTTGGCATGAGAGGTTTGGTCATCTAAACTATCACTCATTGCAACAACTATGTAATCAATAGATAGTGACTGGTCTTTCTCTTGTTTCTTGCAGATATGGTGTTTTTGTTAGTTATGTTCTCAACAAACATCATCGGAACAATTTTTACAAATGTGCCTCTTGGCATGCTCTGGCCCCTTTCCAGCTTGTTCATAGTGACTTGTGTCGTCTACTTTCTTCTCCTTATTTTTTTGGGTGCAAGTATTTCTAAATTTTCATTGATGACTTTTCCAGACGCACTTGGGTTTACTTCTTAAAGATTAAGAGATAAGTTTTTGACAAGTGCTTGGCTACAAGGCCCTTGTAGAAAATCAATCTGGACATCAAATTCAAAGGATAAGAAAAGATAATGGAGGCGAATATGTGAAAAATCAATTTACAATTTATTGCATTGCACAGGGCATCCAAATGCAACACATTGTTCCATATACACCACAACAAAATGGTGTTGCTAAGAGAAATAAGTGCACATTAAAATAAATGGCTAATTGTATGATCCAATCTGATGGATTAAGTCTAAAGTATTGGGCGTAATCCAATAATTGTGAAAACAACATAGTAAATCGCACTCCCACAAAGGCTCTTAAAAATATAACACCAAAATAAGCATGGAATAAAATTAAGCCATATGTAAGTCACTCCTGTGTATTTGGCAGTGTAGCATGGGCTCACATTCCTAATGAGAAAAGTAAAGGACTTCAACCTAAAAGTGATAAGTGTATATTTGTTGGTTATTATGAAGATGTCAAAGGTTACAGACTTTTTCAACCTCATTGTAATGAAATTACTATTAGAAGAGATGTTAAATTTAATGAAAATCTCTTGGTATACAAGCCTAATTCAGTGTGTATGCCTTCTTCAGCCTGCAAGCCCTCTTCATCATTTGTGCCTTCTTATGTTCCTATTTTGGTTTCTTCTTCTTCATATGATGACAGTGAGGATGAAAATCCACCTCCACCTTCTCACCTTCCTCCAAATGAGTCCATTGAACCTGAAC
>ML790929.1:374391-414189 GCA_009831015.1 Picea engelmannii
TACAATCACAAACAAAGCTACAACAAGCTAGGCACTTCAGATGGATGGGTTTTCTTCAACAGTTCCACTTGGTCATCAGGTATAAGAAGGGAATTTATAACAAAGTCGTTGATATGCTTTCAAGGCCTATTATTAGTGCTTCATTTATTCTTAATCATAGTCCTATCATGCATGAAAGTTATGTTGAGCAATATGCTTTGGATACTGATTTTAAAGAAGTATATGAAACTTTGTGTCATTCTAACCATGTTGAGGAATTGGATTACCATGTGCATGATAATATTTTGTATCATCTTGGCAAGTTATGTATTCCACAGGGGGAAAGAATCAACATTATAAGAAAAGCGCATTCTTCTCTTATTGCTGGTCATTTTGGTGTAGGCAAGACAGTGGCTAATTTGCAAAGATACTGCTATTAGCCTAAAATGAATGAAAGTGTTTCAAGATATGTTCGAGGATGTTCGTTATGTGCCACAAGTAAATCATGATTATTTAATATACTCCACTTATTAAATAAACCATTTATCACTCATCTGACCGGTTCAAAGGGAGGATGAGGATGCGCAAGCAGGCTCTCAAATGTAGGGGAGAGGAATTTATTGCTTGCACGCATCGGGCAAGGGATTTCTCTCTCATCTGACCATAGGGAGGATGAGGAAGCCACTATATCCATATCGAAGAGATGTGACAAAGTATACTCCACTTCCGGTTTCTTCTCGTCCTTGGGAAAGCATTTCCATGGACTTTGTAGGAGGTTTACCTATGTCTAGACGAAATCATGATTATCTTTATGTTGTGGTTGATCAATTTAGCAAAATGTGTATTTTGATGCCTTGTACAAAGTAGGTTATAGCTGAACAGATGGCACAAATATTCTTTCAAAATGTTTGGGTGCATTTTGGATTGCCTAAATCCATTATTTCTAATCAGGATTCTCGATTTGTTGGAATTTTTTGGACGAGTTTATGGGCACTCATGGACACCAAACTTAAAAAAAAACACATTTTTTCATCCACAAATAGATGGTCAGACAGAAGTGGTAAATCGAAACAGTGGTGCATCTTCTTCATGCTTATTGCAGTAAGCATCCTAAACTTTGGGATGAGCATTTACATTACATTCAGCATGCTTACAATCGAGCTAAGCACTCTTCAACTTAAACGTCGCCATTTGAAGCATGTTTTGGCTATTTGCCAAAATCTCCTTTAGATTTTATCTTTGGGAAGGATATTTCTATCGATGGTCAATATGACATCGATAGGGTAGAAAAGTTCATTGAACAAATTCAGTCGATACATCAAATGGTGCAAGAGTAGTTAGAAAAGAGTCAAGCCAAGTACAAGATGAGACATGACAAGCATCATGTTGATCACAGTTTCCAAGTTGGAGATGAATTTTGGATTTACATCAGTAAGGAGAGGCTTAAAGGAGAAGGTAAAAAATTGAAACCGATTCGATATGGTCCTTTCAAGATTATCGACAAGATTGGTAACAATGCCTTTCGTTTAGATTTGACTTCTTATATGCAAATGTATGCAGTTGTTAATGTTGAGAATTTGAAATTGTATGAGCCTTCGTTGATTGATGATCAAGGAGAGCATATTCATATTCCTTATATAGATGATTTTTCCCCAGAATATCTTACAGAACTGCATGAAGACACCATCCTTGACAAGAGAATGCAAACTTCAAAACGAGGAAATGTGGAGTATCTTCGAGTTGGTCTTAAAGGTACAAATCCAAGTAAATCCAAGTGGATTGAGGTTGGAAGAGTGAGGTAACTATACCCTCATCTTCAAATAGACTAAAAATAGTCTTTTGGAGGTCTAAAAGCTTTCCAATGGGGAGGTGTGATCAGGGGATCAAATTTTGCTCAAAAATTCAAAGTGCTCAGAATCACTTAAAATTGAACAAGAGTGTAGGCCTCATCGTTGTGAACCCAATGCAACTCGTTTGGGTTCAAACGGACGTCGGGAGCGAGATATATCACGTTATGTTCAAAATGGCAAACAGGGAAAAAAGGGATGTTGACTGTACAGTCCGTACGGACGATGACGTGGCAGGTCGTACGATGATGTGGAAGGCAGTTATTGGACAGTTGGCATGTGACATTGTTTGTTGGTAGAGAATGGGATGGCGACACATGGCCCAATCAATGGCCGCCACGTGTCACCTATTTGTTGGTTAAAATATTTGCACTCGGCAGGAGTCGACCCTGTGACCTCCGGGGCAAGGTAAAGCTTTGGGAAAGGCCGCCCAACCGGTGTGCCCGCACATGTTACTTGATATATATATGCGTTGCAATGTATTTAACATCGTATAAATGTGTTGGGGCATGGACCGGGCCGGGGCTAAGCCTCGGCCCGTGATTACATATTGTATTGCATACAACCGATGCTACGACGGTTACACCCACCGTAACATATGTTATAACCGTTTGAATATGCGCGGTTTGGTATGACATGTGACCAACGTATATGCACACAGGTAAACCTTATGGTTGTATCAATGTTTTTAAGCTTAAGCCCTGTTGTGTTATAGCGTGTGGTCATGTGACGACCATGTGCCCACGGGCCTTGGTAGTTAAGGTCGGCGTGTAACTGTTCGACAGTTTGGACAGGTTGTGCGGTTGCGCCCAGTGCCAAGTTTTTACACTTTAAATTGCGTGTGGGCTAGGTTGAGCCAAGAGATGTGTGTTTTGTAGATGCAGAGACAGTAAGCTTGAAGGGGAGACTTCCAGGAAGCCTATCTACTTCAATTTTTGGCCAAATGAGGTGTCGAAAAAGCCCAGCTAGGGATTTTTGGACGTTCTAAAGCCGTTGGAGCAGTCTATTTGGAATTTTGAGCATTGTAAAGAACATTTTTGAGCACTTTGATAAAATAATACAAATGATCCATTTGAAGTTGGACCAGGAGATGTAGCCCAAGAGAGGGGTGAACTCCTTTATCATTTGTTGTGTTATGTGTTTTCTATTCATTGATTATGTTGTTGTTTATATGCATATTGAATGAGTAAATCCTATTAAAGTTGTGTTTGCAAAGTTGATCAATTTGCATTTTAACACATAAATTTAACTTTCAAATATTTTCAAGAATACAAGTCTTCTTCATTTTCAGATCATTAATGTATGAGCTAAGATTAAAATCCAAAACTTAATTTATAGAATATTAATTCAACTTAGGGTTCTGATCTATTTAAAAGGTGTTCTAATTTCAAATAAACTTTTGAGGTTTAAACAAAATGGAAATAATTAATTTCAATATATTAGAGACACAAATTTGAGATAGAAAACACATTCTATAATCTAGGTAAAGAGAGATGTTATATAAAAGCTTTATGATTATAATGTTGAGGAAATGTGTTTATGATTATAATGTTGAGGAAATGTGTGGGGGAGAGGATAATTCATTAAACATTTGGAAAATGATTAGTGAACTGATATAAAATGATAAAGATGTGTAATATGCATGCTCATAAATCAAAGAATTAATATGTCCACGATGTTTAAACAACTACTCTACACAATTGAAATGTGAAATTGGATAACCGACACAAGAAATGGCTATTGATAGAGAATCGAGGAAATAACTAAGTAGAAAATAGATAAAGGGCCTTGAATAAAAAGATGTGGATGTAAGGATGATAGGAAATAATAATTCCGAGGAATTCATTAAGATACTAAATGATAGAAAATAATAATTCCAAGGATGTTGTATGAAATAATCTTATAGTCAATGCTTAATTTATAGAATATCACGTCAAGGAAGGATGTTGTATGTGATAATCTTATAGCCCATACTTAATTTATAGAATATCAAGTTAAGTTAGGTTTTTGATACATTTAAATGGTATTCCAATTTCAAATTATCTTTTGAGGTTTAAACAAAATGGAAGGAATTAATTTCAATATATTAGAAACAAGGATCTAAGATGGAAAACAATCTATAAATTTGGATAAAGAGAGATGGGATATAGAATATTTATAATAATGTTAAGGAAAATGTGTATGGATAAGGATAATTCATTAAGAATTTGGAAATTGATTAGTGAATTGATGTAAAATAATAAATGTGTAATATGCATGCTCATAAATCAAAGGATTTAAATGTCCACAACGCTTGAACAACTCTACATAACTAAAATGTGAAATTGGATATTGGCCAATGCAAGAAAATATTATCGATAGTGAATCGAGGAAATAAATAGATAGAAGTATAAAATCTATACAAGGGCCATGAAGAAAAAGAGGTGGACATATATAATATAGGAAACCACAATTCCAAGAAATTCATTAAGATATTAGATTATAGAAAATAATAATTCCAAAGAATTCATTAAGATAATAAATAAGTTTATCTAGAGAGTTTCCTTGAACTAAACAGGTTGGATCTCTTAGAGTTGGCCCAAGATAGAGAGGTAGGGTTTGTTATGACCCAACGTCTTAAAAATGATAAAAAAAAATCAATGAATACAGTCCACTTCGAGGAGGAAACCTCCCTGTACAATAGATCCAATTCAGAAGACAAGATGAGATGATCCTAAGACTAGGTATCCTTGGTGTGTATATATATAAATATAGGAAACCAATGGTACAATTATAATGAAAGGTTACAATGAAGGGTTCTAGCATACATACAATTATAACACTAAAAATGTAATAATTCAATATCAAGGGCTTAATAAGGGGTTTTATACTTAACATGGGGCTTTGTCTAGGGATTAACATGCCCCTCCCCCTAGAACACGTGTTTTCATCAAAACTTGACTAATTGTGGGTGTTTCTACATGAAGAATGCATCTTCCGATGTCGCATCTTCCACTTGTAGGTTCTTCTATTTGATGAGGTACTCAATAATTGCTCAATTTCACAACTGCTTAATCCTTGTTTCAATGATTGTTTCTAGTTATAGTATGATTTCCCCTTCTTCCTTAATCTCTGGTAAAATAGTTTGGATTGGGATCTTATCTCCAATTACCTTCTTTAAGAAAGAAACATGGAAGAATAGATGTACACGTGAATACGGAGGCAACTCCAATTTGTAATCCATACTTCCAATCCTTTGCAACACCTTATAGGGGCCATAATATTTGGGTGATCATTTATTTCCCTTATTGTGTTGCTTGAGGGGCATCTGTTTATATGGTTGTAGCCTCAAAAATACCCAATCCCCCACTTTGAATTCTCTTTCACTATAATATTGATATGCTTGTTGCTTCATCCTATTTTGTGCCATAACCAACTTGTCCTTCAATAGTTTGAGAACCTCTTGTTTCTACCCTATGTGGTCCTCCATTGAATGAACCTTTGCAATCCATTTCAAGAGATATGTAATGGATGGAGGACAATATCCATAAAGTTACAGAAATGGGGACATTCTTGATGAAGTATGGAAATATATGGTGTACCACCATTTTACCAAGGGAAACCACTTGACCCATTATGTATGTTTATCATATGAAAAGCAACGAAGATATTCTTCTAGACATTTATTCACGATCTCATTTTTTCCATTGGATTGAGGATGGTAAGATGAACTATGATCCAATTGAGTACCCAAAAAAAAAATTCAATCCAAAATTTCAAATGAAAAATGGATCTTTGTCACTTACAATAATCTTAGGGACTCTATGTAGCTTTTGAATTGTTTCTGTGAATTTTGTGGCTATTTTAATTTCTTTAAAATGATGAGAAAGAGAGAAAAAATGAGCATACTTTATCAGATGATCCACTACTACCATGATGATAATCTTTCCTTCAAATTTGGGTACACCTGTAATACATTGAAACTTCTTCCCAACATTGACTCGGTATAGCTAATGGTTGTATGAGACCTGGAGACTTGATTGTCTCTCCCTTATTATGTCGGCAGACCACACATTCAAACACAAAATTTTGAACATCATTTTTAAGAACTTCCCAAAAATAATTTGTCTTGATCTTGTGGTAATTTTTCAAGAACCATGAATGTTCTCCTATAGGAGAAGTGTGAAATTATAGAATGATCTTTTGCTTGAATTGGGAATTCCTTCATAAATATAGGTGATCATGATACCATAGTGTTGAGGAAACGATATGAAATGATCTTACTCAAGCATTTTCAGATTATGCTTGGCTAAAGAAAAATAGGTGGGAATATCACCCTACATTTATAGCCATCAAAATTAATATCCTAACTCACAAGTTTTGAATACAAGTGCTTAGGCTAGTTTTTATAAATAAAAGCTTGCTGAAAAATTCATTATTTATGTGTTTTTTTGAACATGATAGATGTTGAAATAAATATAGAGACAGAAGTAAATATGCCAAGCCGATAATGAAGACAGATAAGACATAAAGCAATCCTTTATTTCATTCCAATTCATCAAAGAGTCATTCCCTTTACAAAATTTTGTGAAGAAGTTTTGGACCAAAGTCAAACTTAGGCGTCCCTAATGAAACATACAAAAGGACCTCTGACAGAAAATCAAAAATTGAACTCTAAAAGCTGGATCATATTGCCACAGATTGTTTCCCACTCGAATCTGCACAATAGCCTTTTTCATTCATAAAAACTAATTCACAAATAGACAAGTCTACACAGTCTATCAAAGATAGATCAACACCTCTGAAAAACAAGTGTATGAATGATGTAATTCAGCCCTGAATATTTTTGTCCACAATAAGACCCTTCTATCATAAAAAATAATTAGGCTTGTGATAAATTAAGGAATGAATGAAAAATGAACTATCTCAGCACAAACTCAAATAGAAAACCTTAGTATGCTTCTCCTTCTGTTCTCCCTATGTTCCTCCCTTTCCTTTTTCCTTTAAGCAAATTAGAATTGGTTGAAGTAGTTGAACTACTTCATTAGTTAAGTTAACTAAAAACTCAACCAACTTTTTAGTTAGGGGGGAAGTAATAAATCATAATAAGGGTTTTAAATAAATAATAACTAGTAGGTGGGACCCCTTGTGACTCCCCTTTAGCTCTTAACAATCATAACATAACTTGTTAATTAAACAAAAACATCCCTCCTTGCGACTCCCATCATCATATTCATGTTTGACAATTTATCTCATTGATATTTGAAATTATTTTCAAAAATATATTACTCATATATCCAAAAAACGCATGTTGTCCAAAACTTTTGAAGTCAACTGTCATCAACAATAAATAAAATAAAACTTAAAATCCATATTTTCCACTCTGAGATGCAATCTTTCCCTTCTTGTTGTCATCACCTTCTAATCTCTCGGAATTTTCCTTTGGCTATGCTGAGCCTTTAGGCCTAATATCGTTGATCACATGAGAGCAATTGTCCCTCAAATGCATGTGGGAGGACACAAATTTATCAGAGTCATTTGAAGGTGAGGAAGGGGAAGTAGTGTCTTTTCCTTTGTCAGGGGCATGGTGGGTCTCGGTTTTCATCCTTTTGCTTGAAAAACCCATTCATGTATGCATAATTGATTAGAAAATAGTTTCTTTAACAACCATATATGATAACTCTTTTTAAAATATGAAATGAAAATTGGCTCAGCAACATATCAATCTTATGCAATCCAATCAATACAATTGTTTAGTAGTCATTAATGAGAAGGGGATGAATAAGGGTCCTGGGATATGTGAGGGTTGTAATGAGTGAAAAAAAATGTTAAAATGAGGGGGAAAAAATCATGATTACTGCTCACATACATCAAACAATCAACTGTATCGTAAACTCGAAAAAATGCATTACTGTAATTCATCCATGTGTGATATTTTAAACTACCATAATATAGAGTTTCTCTTAAATGTAATTAAATTTAGGAACAAGAGGTGAATAATGAATATGGGAAGGTGAGGGGATTGTAATGTGTGAAAAGTGAAATAATGGACAGGAGGAGAGCGAATATTGTTCGTAAAGTTAATTAAGTAATCCATAAAATAACTATGTATTTAATGCAACAATCTGACACCAACTAAATAATTATTGTGTGTTAACACTTTTTCACTGTCCTCTTTTAATATTCAACGCTTTTTCTTTACACAATGTAATCATACTCATAATCGATAAGCTTTTCAAACATCCAGTAAAAATAATTATGCTCCTTTCACATCTTCCATTGAATCAGTAATAAAGAATTTTAATCATGTTTAACCATATAATCCAAGTGTTATATGAATGTATCATTATCATCCAATAACTGCAGATTAAATAAGCAATGAACAAATGAACAATCATACGCATACACAGTACACTAGTGTTTTACGTGGAAACCCAAATCGGGAGAAAACCACAAAATGTTTTTTTCTTAAATGTCTTGAAGAATAAAATTCATTGGAAGCAACAACGTCCTTTGTTTTCAGCTGCAACTGGAAGGAGGCTCCAACCCCCTAGTTTCTCAGGCTACAACCTGAGGGAAGCTCCAACTCCCCAATTCTCTGGCTACAACTAGAAGGAGGCTACAACCCCCTATGTTCTCTGGCTACAACCGGAATGTGGCTACAACCACCTGTCCTTGCCCCATCCTGCCACCCTGAAGTAGAAATAGAATGATGGAACCATTGTCACACTATCACTATGAGATATACCATTGTAAATCTGTACCAATAAATCGGAACCATGCATCAACCTATACCTCAACCTGTAATCAACCTGTACCATAAACAAGTGCATCAACCATGCACCAACCTATACCAAATAACTTGTAATCAACCTATACCATAAACAAGTGCATCCAATCATGTACCAAGTATGTACCATTCATGTGGCAAACATTCATCAACTATGACTCATCAATATGTACCAACATCATCAACTATACACCTCATGTATGTGCCAACTCATCAACTACTTGTCTCAACCGTGTACTCAACATGTACCTCAACCAAAAGCCCTCTTCAATTTAATCATCCAAATCTGATTTGTAGCTCTGTAATAGACCTAGTGTATATGATCACATTCCTGCAAACCTTCCTTAACTTTAACAACAAGATAATATCATTTTCATCAAACTTTTCTTTAGTCTCACATGCCTAGTTTTGGATTAGTCAACAACCCTAAATTGAAGTAATCATAACTATGTACCTGTAATGTTTAAATATCTGAAACTACTACACAATGTTCTTCATTTTATTTTGTGAAATTCCTCCAAGTTTCACTACTTGGAACCTCTCAGAAAAGGAGTTATAGCAAAAATGGCATACCTTATTGAATTCTGGCTTATTTTGTAGAGCGACCTTGTAGAGAGTGTCCCGCACGGAATATTTTTTTAAATGATCTAAAACTATTGAAAAGCATACTATAGACTGTACCCTAACCAACACATTTGGTTTCGTGGAATTTTTATCTCTTATGAATAATTTATGACGTTTTTACCCGAAACACCTGTTTTTTACTAGTTTCAGGACTAGCCACAAACCCTATTTTCCACGGAGTGTAAATCCAAAAATACAACGACCCACAAGATGAATATTTTACCATAGATACTTCGATATGTTTTCTCAATGGCATAGAAATTTCACGGTCTAATTCATTATAGAAAATATTTTATAGTGAAAATGGTGAGATGACCTTTAAATAGCATACCTTAGAAAGCACCATCAAAAGAAATTATCCTTCCTTACATTTCGTCCTTCTTTTCTTCACCTTTCCTCATAATTTCAGCTTAGATATCCTTGGTTACCTCAAACACATATATATATTCAATATTCTCAAGTGTTTGTTAAATGAGAGAGCCTTGCCTCTTATTTATACTCTCCAAGTAGCTTCCTTAAAAACATCTTCTAGGTCACTTGGCCAACTTTCCTTATTTTAGGGTTAACCCACTTCTAATTTCTCCATTAAATTTATTATTGAAATAATGTATTTTGCATTCAATTTGAATTATAATACACTCATTACTTCACTTTATTATTTACCTTTTAAAATCTCTTAAACCACTTTTACTACTTTGACCTTTTGGGGATTCTAGATGACATATGAGGGTCCTCCAACTTCGTAAGGCCATAACTCTCAAACCGTGAGGATTTATGTGACGTTCCACATACCACCAAAAATGGAATGACATGTACTATCCATATAAAATAATATTATCTGAAAATATATCATAACTCATACCATTATCCATCAAACAAACTTGGGTCCATTACCCAAACCTGGGGTCTCCAACTTCTCATGGCCATAACTCTCTAACCGTGAGGAGTTATGTGACGTTCCACATACCATCAGAAATGGAATAAAAATCACTATCCATCTAGAATAGTTTACCTGAAAAATTCATTGTCCTTCATCTCATTATTCCATAATTAAGCATGGGTTCTCTTACTCCGCAAAGCATCTTCCTGTGAGGGATTTCACCATAAGGGGATCACTTTGGAGCTCATCCATATCTACTTCTTATCAACCATGAAAAGACAATAATGAGTCATATTTACATCAAACAATCTTGGGTCCATTACCCAAACTGTTGTGTTGTGGGGCTTTCTTCAAGGGTTGACATCAATGACAACCAACCTTAATCAACAATCTCCCCCTTTGGCATATATGGAAACACTATGATGCAATACTAAAATCATATCACTCATGCTCCCTTGGAACCATTCCTCTATCCTCTGTATCTGATAAATCTACTCCCCTGGAACCATGCCTTTGTTCGTTGCATCTGATAAATCTCCCTTCTTTTGTCATCAATGGAAAAGGTATCTTTCCATTTGGGGTTGCTCCCCCTGACTGAACTGTCCTCTTATGGTGCTTTTCCTTTGTCAGGGGCTTGGTGGGTCTCGGTTTTCAACCTTTTTCTTGAAAAACCCATTCATGTATGCATAACTGATTAGCAAATAGTTTCATTAACAACCATATATGATAACTCTTTTTAAAATATGAAATGAAAATTGGCTCAGCAACATATCAGTCTTATGCAATCCAATCCATACAATTGTTTAGTAGTCATTAATGAGAAGGGGATGAATAAGGGTCATGGGATATGTGAGGGTTGTAATGAGAAAAAAAATGTTAAAATGAGGGGGGAAAGATCACGATTACTACTCACATACATCAAACAATCAACTGTATCGTAAACCCCAAAAAATGCATTATTGTAATGAATCCATGTGTGATATTTTAAACTACCATAATATAGAGTTTCTCTTAACTGTAATTAAATTTAGGAACAAGAGGTGAATAATGAATATGGGAAGGTGAGGGGATTGTAATGTGCGAAAAGTGAAATAATTGTCAGGAGGAGAGCGAATATTGTTCGTAAAGTTAATTAAGTAATTAATAAAATAACTATGTATTTAATGCAACAATATGACACCAACTAAACAATTATTATGTGTTAACACTTGTTCATTGTCCTCTTTTAATATTCAACGCTTTTTATTTACATAGTGTAATCATACTCAGAATCGATAAGCTTTTCAAACATCCAGTAAAAATAATTTTGCTCCTTTCACATCTTCCATTTAATATTTAAAACAATCTCCAAATGAACATGCAGTCATTTGTTTCCACTTTGTTCAGCATCAAAACATCAACCACTATCCATAAATTATTTCCTCAAATCAAACACAGACACAAGTGATTTTAAAACGTGCTTGATTCCATCTCTAATATGATGCATGATATCCATAAAATATACACAGCAGACAGCCAAGTCATAACTATCACGATTTTAATACTCCTGATTTGCAATCAAAACACACAGTAATAGAAATCATTTATTCAACTTATAACATGTTGTAGGAAGCCCTCACAAACCAACGCATAATGCAAGAAGCATCGTTGTGACTTAATCAATCATAACATAATGTGGGGTTAACAATCCAATTATAACAACATAGAAGGCAACGACAGTGTATCCAATTTTGTTTCTCAAACCAATCAATCAAGCATGTCGAGCTATCAATTCAATTGTCATCATAAATAATGCAGTGACTATATATACAATAAAGACCATTGTCAATGATATTAACAGAGACAAACCAATAATCACCACTGTCAACGCTACTTCACCAACTCATAACAGTCAACGATATACCCGACTGGTTCATTATCAAACAGCTTTGAATAATCAAGGGCGGGATCTGAGTAATCAGGGTTTGCTCCGTAGAAACAACACAGGGAGACTGGAGTCGACCACTAACAGCAGATGAGAACCCTTTGAGACAACATGGTGGACACACAAGCCACCTCACCAATAGCTTTTCAAAGTGGGTGATTTTTCACACAGAGGAGCAAAGGTTCCTCACAGGCCAATAAATAACACCGATAATGAGAAGGGCATAACCCTCACGGTTTTCCCCAATCAACCCGAGTAATTATGATATAAAACAAATCCATGAAATAGAAACAACCTCAAAGAAAACCCCTTGGCATAATAACCATCATAACCAAATACGTAGACACCAATAGTATAAACGAGACCATACCCAAGTGAAACAATACACAGTGACACAAGTTGGTTCGAAATCAAACCCAACAAGCCCATAACAGCAATACGATCAGGCGAGGCGAAAAGAATTGTGTGGACATAGTCAGTCAATTCTAGACCGAATGAACCCTCCAAAAAAAAACTCATAAGGACAACAGAGAGCCTTCGTGTCTTATATCACTCAGAATAATCAATGAAACTGTGACTTCACCCATCATTTTCCATTTGCAACGAAAACCACACAAACAACCATTCCAGAGTATTATCACAAGTTTACATAGTTACCAGTCTCAAGAAAACCACAGACCCACACATCACCGAGCCAATATCTATTTCATAACTAGAGTGGGTTCGTGGATGTCAAAAAATACATACCTATAACCAAAAAAATCCTTTAAAACGTGAGCTTGGTCGAACCGTTCTCCCCTTCCCTAAAATTTGGAGCTTAATCACATCGAAACGCAATTGAACAATAGCCAAGCTAGGGTGACGGCCATTGGAAGAGGTATCGAAGTGACGTGCAGTAAATGCATGTCGCTTCCATCCTTTACTCATTCCATCACTTAGCACACACCAGCCAACCATTCCATTAACCCATTCAATTAATCCATGCATAGAAACCAACATCATTTACTTGCCAAATGTGCCACCCAATGTCACATTAACCATTTCCAACCATACCATAACGCATATCATTGTTGGATTACTGAGAGGGGGGGTGAATCAGTAATAAAGAATTTTAATCATTTTTAACCATATAATCCAAGTGTTATATGAATGTAGCATTATCATCCAATAACTGCAGAGTAAATAAGAAATGAACAAATGAACAATCATACGCATACACAGTATACCAGTGTTTTACGTGAAAACCCAAATCGGGAGAAAACCACGGAATGTTTTTTCTTATATGTCTTGAAGAATTACATTCATTGGAAGCACCAACTTCCTTTGTTTTCAGCTGGAACTGGAAGGAGGCTCCAACCCCCTAGTATCTTAGGCTACAACCTGAGGGAAGCTCCAACTCCCCAATTCTCTGGCTACAACCAGAAGGAGGCTACAACCCCCTATGTTCTTCGGCTACAACCGGAAGGTGGCTACAACCACCTATCCTTGCCCCATCCTGCCACACTGAAGTAGAAGTAGAATTATGGAACCACTGTCACACTATCATTGTGAGATATACTGTTGTAAACCTGTACCAATAAATCTGAACCATGCATCAACCATGCATCAACCTGTACCTCAACCTGTACCATAAACAAGTGCATCAACCATGCACCAACTTGTACCAAATAACATGTAATCAACCTGTACCATAAACAAGTGCATCCAACCATGTACCAAGTATGTACCAATCATGTGTCAAATATTCATCAACTATGACTCATCAATATGTACCATCATCATCAACTATACACCTCATGTATGTGCCAACTCATCAACTACTTGTCTCAACCATGTACTCAACATGTACCTCAACCAAAATACCTCATCAATTTAATCATCCAAATCTGATTTGTAGCTCTGTAATATACCTAGTGTATATGATCGCATTCCTGCAAACCTTCCTTAACTTTAACAACAAGATACTATCCCTTTCATCAAACTTTACTTTAGTCTCACATGCCTAGTTTTGGATTAGTCAACAACCCTAACTTGAAGTAATCATAACTTGGTACCTGTAATGTATAAATAACTGAAACTGATACACAATGTTCTTCAATGTGTTTTATGCAATTCTTCCAAGTTTCACTACTTGGAACCTCTCAGAAAAGGAGTTATAGCAAAAATGGCATACCTTGCTGAATTCTAGCTTATTCTAAAGAGCGACCTTGTAAAGTGTGCCCCGCATGGAATATTTGTTTAAATTATCTGAAAATGTTACACAGAATAATATAGATTGTACCCTAACCAACACATTTAGTTTCACTGAATTTGGATCTGTTATAAAGAAGTTATGATGTTTTTACCTGAAACCCATGTTTTTGACTAGTTTCAGGACTAGCCACAAACCCTATTTTCCACGGAGTGTAAATCAAAAAATACAACGACCCACAAGATGAATATTTTACCATAGATACTTGGATATGTTTTCTCAATGGAATAGAAATTTCACGGTCTAAATCATTATAGAAAATATTTTATAGCGAAAATGGTGAGATGACCTGTAAATAACATACCTTAGAAAGCACCATCAATAGAATTTATCCTTCCTTGCATTTCGACCTTCTTTTCTTCACCTTTCCTCAGAATTTCAGCTTAGATATCCTTGTTTACCTCAGAGACATATAGATATTCAATATGCTCAAGTGTGTGTTAAATTAGAGAGTCTTTCCTCTTATTTATACTCTCCAAGTAGCTTCCTTAAAAACATCTTCTAGGTCACTTGGCCGACTTTCCTTATTTTAGGGTTAACCCACTTCTAATTTCTCCATTAAATTTATTATTGAAATAATTTATTTTGTATTCACTTTGAATTATACTACACTCATTACTTCACTTTATTATTTACCTTTTAAAATCTCTTAAACCACTTTTACTACGTTGACCTTTTGGGGATTCTAGATGACATATGAGGGTCCTCCAACTGCGTAAGGCCATAAATCTCAAACCGTGAGGAGTTATGTGACGTTCCACATACCACCAGAAATGGAATGACATTTATTATCCATATAGAATAGTATTATCTGAGAATATATCATAACTCATACCATTATCCATCAAACAAACTTGGGTCCATTACCCAAACCTAGGGTCTCCAACTTATCATCGACATAACTCTCTAACCGTGAGGAGTTATGTGACGTTCCACATACCACCGGAAATGGAATGACAGGCACTATCCATATAGGATAGTTTACCTGACAAATTCATTGTCCTTCATCTCATTATTCCATAATTAATCATGGGTTCTCTTACTCCGCAAAGCGTCTTCCCATGAGGGCTTTCACCATAAGAGGACCACTTTGGAGTTCATCCATATTTAATTCTTATCAACCATGACAATACAATAATGAGTCATATTTACATCAAACAATCTTGGGTCCATTACCCAAACCTTTGTGTTGCAGGGCTTTCTTCAAGGGTTGACATCAATGAAAACCAACCTTAATCAACAATCACATGTGTTTTCATATAAATCAATACATCGAATAGCCACTAACTTTGTTATCTAGGAATAACAACAATCGTTTTAATTCCAATGCATATAGTGTAGCATATTAGCATAGTAGCATAGTTTAGTTTCTTCCTCTTGTATTTTGTTCAGATTGCTTCTATCTTTTTTCAACTGCTCTTATTTGTTGTTACTAACATGTATCTTGTGCAGGTGTCACAGAAATGAATCAAGGAGAAAATAGAAAAGGAACCAATGGATAACATAAGCCATCATAACATGAAAATAGAGCCTAGAGAAACATAAACAACACATAACATGCCTTATCCATCATCCATTTGTCACAATTAGAACCAACATTTCACCATCAATCATGTAGAGCCTTGTAAGCAGTGTCGAACGACAACATAAGTATTAAATAAGAACCTGATTCTCCAATCTACAAGGGGGTCCCACCTACTAGTATTATATATATCATTAGCTTATAATTAATAGGCTTTAGCAATACTTTTCAGGCAAAATCCTCATTGTGATTTTAATCGTCAACAAACTGGTGACTCCACAGGGAAACTTGTTTTCAACAGATTTAGAACTCATAACTCATGGTTTCCCAGACCAAGAACAGTAGATCAAGAAGATATAACCAGAATGATTATGCAACAGGAGGAAGTGAGCAGATTTAATGGAAAAATGACCGGGAATTTGGGAATAACTCATGAAAAATGTTAAGTATGAGGGGGTTTATCCCTGTATGTATAATCATTCAACCAGATTTTTCTCTTTACTTCAAGGAGAAAAAATTAATGGACTTGCTCTTTTATTTCTCAAATGGATGAATAAATGGGAAGGAGAAGCGGGAGATAGACAATTTCTTTATAAGACAGCAGTGAAAGCAGATAACAAATTCAAGTGTACTTTCAGGGGAAACATCATAACGGTTGTGTAAGCTTGATTGTTATTGACCAACAATATCTTGCAGGAGTGACACTGTGGAAGAACTGATCCAGCATCTTATTCTTGAACAAAACCAACTAATAGATGGAAATAAAATAAAATCATGACAAAAATAAAATTGCAAAATTTTAAAACAGCAGAAATAAAATGAAAGAAACGTAAAAGCAATAGAAAATGTTTAAACAGACAGTAGAAATCGAACTATTATAAAGCAGAAAAGAAAAATAGTGAAAAACTGAAAGCAGAGCTAGACTACTAATATACAGAAAATCCAAACAACGTTAGAACTTTTCAAGTTGGTTCCACATAATGCTTCAAGTCAGAACCCTTAGTGTTGTAGGAAAATAATTGCTCCAGTAAATATTTTAGAATGTAGGAGTTAGTACAAAAGACAAAAGCAATCTTGAAAGGACCCAGCCATAATTTTTGAAATTTTGAATGTCTTCCCCTATCAGCGTGAGTTGAATCCCACAGCAATACTTTTTCATTGACCTTAAATTTGATAGTCTTGACACTCTTGTTGAAATGCTTCTTAACGGTTTGATAATGCCTTTTAATATTATCCAAAACAAGCATCCTTTTTCTCTTCCAAATCCAGGAGTGTGTTTATCCTTTCTGAAACATTGAAAGAATTTAATTCTTCAATATGTAGCATCAACCTTAAGGAAGAAAGTCCCAGTTCAGTTAGCAGGAGGGCTTCTTGACCATAAACAAGCTGGAAAGGAGTGCAACCAGTTCTTACCTTGGTGGTAGTTTGATCTACCCAAAGGGCGTAAGTGAGGAGAGTGTGCCACTGACAAGGATTATCTTCAATGAGCCTTTTGATGATTCTTAGTAGTTTTTTGTTGGTAGACTCAGCCTACCCATTCCCTTGGGGATAATAAGATGATGAGGTGAAATTTTTAACCCCCAACTTAGCTAAAACTTGGGTCCACGTAGCAGAAATGAAAGTGGCACCATTGTCTGTAATAATTTCCAATGGAAGACCAAATCTGGAAAAAAAGTTATTTTCAAGGAAATAAATTACATGATCATTTGTTGAATGCTTAAGTGGGACAGCTTCAGACCATTTCATAAAATATTTTGTTGTTGTCAAATTAAAAACTTGTCCTACTGAAGATGGAGGATTAATAGGACCAATAAAATCCAATCCCCACTTCGAAAAGGGAAAGTCTGGGAGGACAGGTTGTAATGGCATGGCTGAAAGGCGTTCTTTCCCTGCAAATTTTTGGCACTTGTCACAAGATCTCGAAAAAAAATAAGATTCACAGAATATTGAAGGCCAGTAGTATCCTTTTCTAATAATCCTGAAAGCAGTGGTTTTAGTAGAAAAATGGCCTCCTACATGAATGATAGAACTTGAAGAACCATGAGTTTCTTGAAACAATTTCAGTGTGTCTTCATTGTTTACATAGCGAAGAAACACACCAACCGTGGATCTTCGAAACAAGAAGTCTCCTATAATGATGTATCTTGCAGATTCAAGACGAAGCCTTCTCCTTTGATGAGTGTCTAAGTTTTCTGGACATCTTTGGTTTTGTAAATAGTAAATTAAATTCTTATACCAGGGATGTTCAGACACAAGGAGTATCTAGTTATCAATGTAAAAGAGAGTTGATAGGGAAATATCCTCTTCATCAATTTCTTCACTATTATCAGCATGTTGAGCTAAGTGAAGGTCTAATTCACGTCCCTTGATAGTGGTAGAAGTCACAGTATTCAAATAATGCTCCTAGATCTTGGCAAGCCAATGTGAAAGCTTCCTTGAAAGATAAGTCTCTGAGAGAAAAAACTTGACAACAGGTAAAGGGACTTTTACCAATGTATGCTTACCTAAGATGAAGTGGTGAAAATTTTCAACATCTTTAACAAGAGCGAAAACATGTTTCTCAATCAAAGAATATTTAAATTCATCATCAGACAAACTTTGACTCATGTAATCCACTGGTTTTTCATTACCCTGGTCATCATTTTGCATGAGGATGGCAGAAACTGCTTCCTCGGTGGCATTAATGTATATCATGAATTCCTTCCCAAAATTTGTCTTTGCCAAAACCGGTGCGGAAATGATTGCTTTCTTAATCCCTTCAAAAGAATTTTTGACATCATCTGTCCAAGAAAAAGAACGATCTTGCTTAAGCAAATTATGAATTGGCTTGACCATCACATCAAAATCTGGAACAAACCTACGGACAAAGTTAATAACTCCCATAAAAGATTGAACCTCCTTCTTGGAAGTGGGAGAAGGTAGATTAAGAATAGCAGCAATCCTTTCAGGATCAATGCTTATTCCTGAATCAGAGAAAATGTGTCCAAGGATCTTACCCTCGGTAACGTCGAAAATGGAATTAGAAGGATTTAGAGAGATGCCAAATTTCCTACATCGCATGAGAACTTTTCTCAGATGACCAAAGTGAAATGATCGGGTTTTAGAGTAAACAGTTAAGTCGTCCAGGTAGATCTGAATGATCTTGTCGATCTAATCGTCGAAATCTATTTGCACATCTCTTTGAAAAGTGGCACCTGCATTAGATAATCCAAAAGGCATACGTTCATAATCAAAGGTACCCCAACGAGTAATAAAGGTGGTTTTATATTTATCTATCCATTTTACCTTGATTTGATTGTAACCGGAAAAACCGTCAAGTAAGGACATCATTTGTGACTCTGCAACTTGTTGTAAAATCATTTCCATGTTAGGGAGAGGGAAGTGATCCTTTATACTAGCTCGATTTAATGTGCGAAAATCAACACATAATCTGATATGACCGATTGTTTTCCAAACAAGAACCAAATTTGAAACCCATTCAGAATACTTGATCGGAAAGATGATCCCGGCCTTCAAGAGTTTTTCCAACTCCTTTCGAATAGTTGCTTCTAGCGCAGGGTTGATAGGTCTTTGTTTTTTCCTAACTGGTTTTATGCCTTCCTTAATGGGGATGGCATGTTGTATAAGACCAGGATAAAAACCATGAAGATCCTCATAAGACCAAGAAAAAACATCTTACAATTCACCAAGTAGCTTGGAAAACTTCATTTTCTCTTCATCTGAACATTTGGCACCTATTTTAACATTCTTTGGAACTTCAGGTGTCCCAATGTTCAAGGAGATGGTTTCACCCACCTTCCTTTTCGACTCCTCTTCTTTCTATTTCTCCTTATTTCCTACATCACTCGATGAAAACGAACTTTCTAGGGGAGTCAAGCCTTTAGGAATCTTGTCATTTCCTACGGATATAATTTCCTTGGGCTTAAAAGGTTCATTTTGAATGAAAGCACAAATGCTCTCATCATTTTGGAAGATTTCCCAATATTCTATATTGTCAGGGATATGTGGACGATATAGAGATTTGAAAGTATAATCAGAAGTTGTCGAGTAGAAGAGGCTGCCAAAACAACTAATCGATCAACCATTGAGTTCAATTCCCTCTTAACATGAGTAATGTTGAAATATAATAGGTTTGATATAAGCGCCCAAATAGTTTGGGTGTATCGTTTCATCAACTTGTTTCTAGGGGAGTAGATCTTATGTACAAGGTTCACAACAAGCTCGGAGTCACCAAAAACTGAAAGGTGACCACAGCCAATATTATAGGAGTTTTTAATGCCTAGTAATAAATCTTCGAATTTGGTGACATTGTTCGTGCATGCAAACTTCAACCTATAATAAAAGTTATGGTTTTTCCTACAGGAGAAATCAAGACAATTCCAGCTCCATTTCCTTCATTTGAGCATGAGCCATCAAAGTTCATGTGTCTCATACCATCATCCAAATCAATTTTTTCCAAGGGAATGTTGTCCTCCTCAGCAAAGACGGAATACACTCCTAGGTCCTCTTCGATATAGTTTACATTCGGTTGTGGGACACTCTCTATGTAAGGTGAAATCCTTCCCTCTCTAAGGACTATAATGTTTTTACCATTCGGAGGAATGGATAAATGTGTCTCGTCGAGTGAGAGGTATCCACCTGTTAAAGCTTGCCAATCTCTTCCCAAGATGATTGAGTAATTTCTTACTGGCATATTGATTACCTGAATACTAAGGGTTGTCCTTATTTCAGGGTGTGCACATAGAACTAAGGTCACATATTTAATCTCACCTATGGTGTTTGTTGTATATTATTATAGGAGATCATGCTTATGATGTTTTCATTGGTACAAGACAAACCTATCTCTTCCATAATAATCGTCGTCATCACACTTGGGCCTGAACCACCATCAATGAGGGAACAATGGGTGATTTTATCCATAATTTTTACAGAAATATAAAAAGGGAGATTTTTTATAGGGTGTCTAAATTTATGTACACCTACTTTATTTATAGATGAATCCTCTTCATTCACCTCTTCAGAGAGGTTCGTTACAACGGAATCTTTTCCTTCCATGAATTGTTTCATATGCCTTTGTTGTTCAGGGACGACAACCATGTCCAAAAGGGTGGCATCTGCTTTGATGTTGGTCAACTGATTCAGAATATTGTATTTGGAAGAGGGGACTAGAGGGGGAGTTGTTTCTTGACTATCAAGAACCTTAGGAACCTAAACCGTAGCAGCTGGTGAAGATGATATTGGGCTAGAATAATTGTGTGGAGGATCATATTTTCCTTTGGGAGCATAGGATTTGTTCCTAGTATTGATGATCATGACATCCTCTAGCTCTGCAAAATCTAGGACAACGATGGTATTTTATGGTCTTTTACCAAAGATCTTATATCTGGCACTCTTCCTTACTTCACATGTGGCTTCCTCGTGGTGTTCCTTGCAAAAGTTACACAAACTTCAGGGAAAGATAGCTTTAGGCTGAAAATTATTTTCAATTGGATTCCTAAAGGGGGGTGTGGAAGAGGATGAAGCTCCAGGGGTGATAGGGGAGACATCTTCTTTTCTCTCATATGCTATCATACGATTATTCATACCTTGTACTAGTTGTAAGAGGGAAAACATGTATGTCTATTTAACCCATTCTCCTTGGGGAAGACTTGTTCTTTCAAGTTGTTCTTCATACTCTAAACAAGTATGTAGAGAGGAACCGAGATTATCAATGGATTTTTACTCAAGCCTATGACGGTAGGGGGAAGGCAATTCATTGTAGTAATGCATGAAAGTGGCTTGGTTCTAAGGTCGAATAAGTTTGGGGATTTGATTGTATAACTTAGTGAAATGCAAGTTCCAGGACTTGATGGTTTCACCATCCTTATAGGAGATGTTATTGTACTCCCGTAACTTCTCAGATGGGCTTTTTGATTGCCCATAGGTGGATATGAACCAATAAACTAACTCCTCCCAAGTAGACAGAATATTAGGAGGAAGGTCAAAGAAATCGGTCGGAGCCTTTCCTTCCAAGGAATTGACGAATAAGCGCATGAAAGTATCGTTTTCATTGGCCCCTATGTTGTGACAAGCATTAGAAAATTCCACCAGGGGTTTGTTGGTAGTGCCGGTGTTATTTCCCAAAAACCTAGGGAGATGCTCTTTGAATTTAGGAAGTAGACGAGTAGTAGGTGTTAGGTTAAGAGGAGAGGATACATGTCATGGTGTGGTTGTGGCATCTTCTTCAAACTGAAAAATCCCATACTTTTTAATGACTTTGGTGGGATTTGTGGTAGACTGGACAGGGATATGGTGGCTATATAAGCTACCAATCACTGACGAGGATGAAGACTAAGAGGAGGAAGCACTTCCAGTGCCACCAGAGTCACCATTAGATGCCATCTTGTAGATGATAAGTGAGGGATAAAAAGACGAACTTGAAGAATCAGACAAAGTTCTCCTTAGAGCACTTTGTTGGGTTGACAACACAACATTTCTTCTTCCTATTTCAGCAATAGGATTAATTTCAGGTGATAAGCCTCTTCTTCTTCTAGAAACGTGAGAGTCTAAGGACATGAAATTAAGGCCAAAATTGAAGGATCAGAAGGTTGTTGTTGATTTCTAGGCCGTCTACGTCTAGCTTCCCAATGTTCTTGGGCACTCATATCTCGTTCAATTGATGCCCATGAATGATTAAGCTCAGAATGAGTATTGGTAGTGTCTAAAATGGTGTTGAATAGATTCAAAGCAATGTTGGTCTGATCTTGAAGACCGGGCTCAATATTGGGTTGCCTTGCAACAGGCACATTCATTAAGAAATAAAACAGTCAAAGAATTAATATCAGAAAAATAGATGTATTCGATGCTAATCAAGCATAAACATTAACCAGAGAGATATTGAAGATCTCCCCAGTATGGTCGCCAAATAAATGTTGAGGAAAAGATATGAAATGATCTTACTCAAGCATTTTCAGATTATGCTTGGATAAATCAAAATAGGAAGGAATATCACCCTACATTTATAGCCATAAAAATTAATATCCTAACTCACAAGTATTGATTACAAGTGCTTAGGTTGGTTTTTATAAATAAAATATTGCTGAAAAATTCATTATTTATGTGTTTTTTTCTGAACATAACAGATGTTGAAATAAATATAAAGACAGAAGTAAAGACACCAAATCGATAATCAAGACAGATGAGACATAAAGCAATCCTTTATTTCATTCCAATTCATCAAAGATTCATTCCCTTTACAAAATTTCGTGAAGTTTTCGACCAAAGTCAAACTTAGACGTCCTCGATGAAACATACAAAAGGACCTCTGACAAACAATAAAAAATTGAACTCTAAAAGCTAGATCAGCTTGCCACATATTGTTTCCCACTCGACTTTGCACAATAGCCTTTGTCAGTCATGAAAAGTAATTCACAAACAGACAAGTCTACACAAACTATCAAAGATAGATCAACACCTTTGAAAAACAAGTGTCTCAATGATGTAATTCAGCCCCGAATCTTGTTGTCTACAATAAGACCCTGCTATCATAAAAAAATATGTAGGCTTGTGATAAAGTAAGGAATGAATGAAAACTGAACTATCTCAACACCAACTCAAAGAGCAAACCTTAGTATGCTTCTCCTTCTATTATCCCTTTGTTCCTCCCTTTCCTTTTTCTTTTAAGCAAATTAGAATTGGTTGAAGTAGTTGAACTACTTCATTAGTTAAGTTAACTAAAAACTCAACCAAATTTGTAGTTAGGGGGGAAAGTAATAAATCATAATAAGGGTTTTAAATAAATAATAACTAGTAGGTGGGACACCTTGTGATGCAGGAGCATCCTTCCACATTCGCAGATGTGCCAGCAAGCCAACACATAGGTGCACATTGGAGAAAGGGAGAGGCATCGACCCTCCCATTTTCAAATTTGAAATATGATCCTATAGGGATTAATGTTGTAGGGTTGAGTGAAAACCAAGCCATGCCTCTGTAGAGGCAGGAGATAAGGTCTCCTTTAATGGCTGACAAGTTGATGGCTCTAGATTCAATTCAGACTAAATGGCCATTTATGAAACTTCAATGTAATAGATGAGGTTAGGTGAAGGAGAGGATAAGCTCGTAGAGCCCTTTTTTGAAAAGAGATATTTTGTATCAGATTTCATTATGAAAGTTAGGGGAGAGGATTCTGAAAGGATTCTGAGTTAGGAGAGTTAGAGGAGGATTCTGAGAGAGATCCTGAGAAGCTCGAAAGCTTAGGAATAGGAATAGGAGAAATAATTGAGACTCTGTTGTAGGTCAGTCTGTGTACACATTTGTAAACAGACATTCATCTTAATACAAAGAAAAACAGTTTTTCCTGCACATGGTGTGTTTTATGAGTTATATGTATTATTTGAATGTTATCTGTATATTTATTTATGTTGTATATGTGTGATAGGTTTCATCTGTAGTAGGAAGATAGATTATGTCATCTTCGTTGAGTTTGAAATATCATTTTTGGTTCTTTAGGCTGTGCAAGGAGTGCACAATAGAACATTAGAGGTTTTGTAGCCAACGCAAGGAGTGCACATCTGAACTCTGTGGAGTCAGAAAATAAAGTGCCAAGAGGGCGCACCATAGTGATAACAACTCAAGGGAACCTCAAGGTTGATGAATACCTTGGAGGGTAAACTGTGTAGAGGAAGCACAAAGAGACAGAGTCACTGAGAACTCTGTAGAGCTCTATCAGGTGGGCATCGAGTAGGTGCAAGTGTGCACAAGGATAACTCTTTGTCGATTTTGAAGAGAGGAGTATCAAAGGAATATACTCACAGAGTTGTTGAACACTCTATAGAAAATGCTCAGCAAGGGGTGCCTTGAGCGAGAGGTTATCAGGAGGGAACCAGAACCCTTTGAAGGGAGCAGAAGGGTCGAGACCCTTAGGAGACTGAGTAAATCGAGAAGATTAGAAGAGATAGCGCAAAGAGTGTGTAGGAGATGGACTTATTCCAAGTCCTAAAATCTTAGAAGAGATAGTGCTTTCAGAAGCGAAGACGAGACCGAAGAAGTCGGGCTCACAAGAGAAATTTCAAGGGCCGAAACCTTTGACCATTTACAAATTCTTCCAATTCGAAAGAAATCTAAAGATTAGGAGGAGGAGCGAAAACAGTAGTATAATATGTTGTTGGAAGAATCTTGGACCGTTAGATCAGTGTCTAGAGAAGAAGAGGAGAGCATCGAGGAGGAACAGATCCTAGTCGTCGGATCTGAGCGCAAAGGGTCGACAGTCATCCGATCCAAGGTAAAGTGCACGAGTCTTAACCCTTGTGTGCATAGGATAATTAACTTGGCAAAGTCCGAAGTCCTGAAGAGATTTGGGACCTCCATCGTCAAGAGGGACAGGTGGCATAATATCTATAGCTCAAGAAAAGAAGCACTTTGGAAGCATGTGATCAAGAAGAGAGCGGAATCGTCGAAGACCTAAAGTAAATCTTGATCGTTGATTGTCAAGGGGTACGTGTCAACAGATTTGAGTCTTCGGGTGAAATCACTTCGGAGGGAAAGTGAAGGAGTAAATTTTGAAATCGTCGAAACCCGAATAGCCGAAGAAACTAGGAGTTGTCGATCTGCAGTAGGACACATGTCCTTAGATCGTGGACTCTGGGTAAAACACTCTGGGAAAAGCAGATCATGGAGAAGTTAAGATTTGATATTTCCGAAGGCCGAAGTCCCAAAGAAGATGAGAGCCATTGATTTGAAGGTGGACACATGGTGCCAGATCTAGAACTTCAGAGGAAAGAGGAGGGGGAAAATGCCAAAACCCCAAAGGAGATCTCGATCATTGATCGAGAAGGGGGACGAAGGACCGTTGATCTAGTCGAAGGGGATAAAGTCCTGAAGTGGAGGAAGAACCGTTGATTGAGGAGGATACGTGGGAGACGATCGACCATTTTGGATAAATCACTCTAGAAGGAAGAGGAGGCAGATCTGAGTCGTCTATTGGTTAATGACAGGTGTTAGCAAATCTTCCATTCGAAATATAGTCACATCAACAAAGGAAAGGTTTGAGAGTTGAAAACTCCAAAACCTTAAGAGAGAAATAAATCACGACCATTGATTGATAGGGGCAGGTGTCAACAGATCTTCCACTGCGAAAGAATCTCATGCGGAGGAAGCAGAGAGTTTGAGAGTTGAAACTCCCAAAGCCCGAAGGGTGAAATCAATTGTAATCGTTGATTTGAAAGGGGGGTACGCGTCGATAGATCGGGGAGATCTGGGAATGTGCAGGGAAGGAAGATAGAAGGAGAACAGATTGTAGTCATTGATTAGGAGGCATCGTCTGACATCAGAATATCAAGGGTCACACTTTATTTCTGGGGAAGAACATTCTCGGACTTTAAAATTCTTGGAGCAGGTCGCAATTGAAACCACGGTATCGCCAGAAGGATACATGGCGCCTTGTAGTGAATTGCGGGGAGAAAAGTAGGTTGGTCTCAAACTACTCTTGTATGTTCACGCAATCACATGTTTATGTGAGGTCACAGCCCGGTGCCATATGGAGGAAGGGGCTAATGAAAAAAGAGGTAGCACCTAAAACTCAACATTTCAAAAACGTGAAGATAGAGGTCGCGGGTATCACAGGACCTACACCAAAAGCTGAAAGGGGACGTGTGTAAGTTAATTGGGGTCTAGAAAATGCTCGAAGATTCAATCTGACTCAGTACATTGAAATATCCTAGACCAGGAGGTCGCATAACCCCGAGGAGGGGGGCTGCTTAAGGAATCCCTTTCAAATCAACGGTTATGGTTGATTTCTCCCTTCAGGCTTTGGGAGTTCCAACTCTCAAACTCTTTGATTCATCTGCATGAGATTATTCCACAGTGGAAGATATGTTGACACCTGCCCCTATCAATCAACGGTCGTGATAGATTTCTCTCTTTGGGTTTCAGAGTTTTCAACTCTAAAACCTTTCCTTTGCTAACGTGACTATCTTCTAAATGGAAGATCTACTGACACCTATCCTTAACAAATGGATCACTCAGATCATCCTCCTCTTCCTTTTGGAGTGATTTATCTAAAATGACATATCGTCTACCACATATCCTCCTCAATCAACAGTTATGCCTCCATTTCGGTACTTTATCCCCTTCGACCAGATCAACGGTCCTTCGGCCCCCTTCTCGATCAATGATCGAGATCTCCTTCGGGGTTTCGGCATTTTCCCCCTCCGCTTTCCTCCAGAGTTCTAGATCTAGCACCACGTGTCCACCTTCAAATCGACGGCTCTTGTCCGCTTCGGGACTTCGGCCTTCGGAAATATATAATCTCAACTTCTCCACACTCTGCTTTTCCCGAAGTGTTTTACCCGAAGTCCACAATCTAACGACATGTGTCCTCCTGCAGATTGACAACTCCCAGTTTCTTCAACTATTCGGGTTTCCGAGATTTCAAACTTTACTCCTTCAACTTCCCTCCGAAGTTCTTTCACCCGAAGACTCAAATCTATTGAAACATACCCCCTGATGATCAATGGTCATGATTTACTTTGGGTCTTCGGTGATTCCTCTCTCTTATTGATCACAAGCTTCTGAAGTGCTTCTGCTCCGGAGCTGTAGATCTTGCGCCACCTGTCCATCTTGACGATGGACGATCCCAAATATCTTCAGGACTTGAGGACTTTGGCAAGCCAATTCTCCTATGCACACAAGGGTTAAGACTCGTGCACTTTACCTTGGATCGGACGACTGTCGACCCTTTGCACTCAGATCTGAGAGCTAGGATTTGTTCCTCCTCGGCTCACTCCTCTGCTTCCCTGGACACTGATCTAACCGTGCAAGCTTCTTCCAACAAAATATATTATGGTTGTTGTCGCTCCTCCTCCTGAGCTTTAGATTTATTCCGACTTGGAAGAATTTGTAAGTGTTCAAAGGTTTCATCCCTTGAACTTTCTCCTGCGAGCCCGACTTCTTGGGTCTCGTCTTCGCTTCTAAAAGTGCTATCTCTTATGACCTTTTAGGACTTGGAATATTTTTGTCTCCTGCTCACTCTTTGCGCTATCTCTTCTGAGCTTCTCGATTTACTCAATATCCTAAGGGTCTCGGCCCTTCTGCTCCCTTCAAAGGGTTTTGGTTCCCTCCTGACAACCTCTCTCTCAAGGTACCCCTTGTTGAGTGTTTTCTACAGAGTGTTCAACAACTCTGTGAGTATCTTCCAATGATACTCCTCTCTTCAAACTCGACAGAGAATTCTCCTTTTGCACACTTGCACCTGCTCGATGCCCACCTGGAAGATCTCTACAAAGTTCTTAGTGACTTTGTCTCTTTGTGCTTCCTCTACACAGTTTACCCTCCAAGGTATTCAACAACCTTGAGGTTCCCTTGAGTTGTTATCACTCTGGTGCACCCTCTTGGAACTTCCTTTTCTGACTCCATAGATTTCATATGCGCACTCCTTGTGTTGGCTATAGAACCTCCAATGTTCTATTGTGCACTCCTTGTACAACCTAAAGAACCCAGAACGATATTTTGAACTCAACGAAGATGATGGAATCTATCGTCCTACTACAGATGAAACCTATCATGCATCTACAACATAAATAAATATACAGATAACATTCACAGAATACAGATAACTCATAAAACACACCATGTGTAGGAAAAACTGATTTTCTTTGTATTAAGATGAATGTTTGTTTACAAATGTGTACATAGACTAAACTACAACAGAGTCTCAGTTCGTTCTCCTTTTCCTATTCCTGATCTTTCGATATTCTCGGGCTCTCTCTCAAAATCCTCCTCTAAATTTCCTAACTCAAAATCCTTTCGGAATCCTCTCCCCTAACTTTCATAATGAAATCTGATACAAAAGATCTCTTTTCAAAAAAGGGCTCGATGATCTTATCCTCTCCTTCACCTAACCTCATCTATTACATTGAAGTTTCATAAATGGTCATCTAGTCTGAATTGAATCTAGAGCCATCAACCTATCATCCATTAAAGGCGACCTTATCTACTACATGTACAGAGGCATGGCTTGGTTTTCACTCAACCCTACAACATTAATCCCTATAGGATCAGATTTAAAATTTGAAAATGGGAGGGTCAGTGCCTCTCCCTTTCTCCAATGTGCGCCCATGTGTTGTCTTGTTGGCACATCTATTGATGTGGAGAGATGATCCTGCATCACCTTGTGACTCCCCTTTAGCTCTTAAAAATCATAGCATAACTAGTTAATTAAACAAAAACATCCCTCCTTGTGACTCCCATCATCACATTCATGTTTGACAATTTATCTCATTAATATTTAAATTGTTTTCAAAAATATATTACTCATATATCCAAAAAAAGCATGTTGTCCAAAACTTCTGAAGTCAACTATCATCAACAATAAATAAAATAAAACTTAAAATCCATATTTTCCACTCTAAGATGCAATCTTTCCCTTGTTGTTGTCGTCACATTTTGATCTCTCTGAATTTTCCTTTGGTTGTGTTGAGCCTTTAGGCCTACTCTCATTGATCACATGAGAGCAATCATCCCTCAAATGTATGCAGGAGGAAACAGATTTATCAGAGTCATTTGAAGGTGAGGAAGGGGCAGTAGTGTCTTTCCTTTGTCAGGGGCATGGTGGGCCTCAGTTTTCAACCTTTTTCTTGAAAAAATCATTCTTGTATGCATAATTGATTAGAAAATAGTTTCTTTAACAACCATACATGATAACTCTTTTTAAAATATGAAATAAAAATTGGATCAGCAACATATCAGTCTTATTCAATCCAATCCATACAATTGTTTAGTAGTCATTAATGATCAGGGGTGAATAAGGGTCCTGGGATATGCGAGGGTTGTAATGAGCGAAAAAAATGTTAAAATGAGCGGGGAAATATCACGATTACTGTTCACAGACATCAAACAATCAAATGTATCGTAAACCTGAAAAAATGCATTACTATAATTCATCCACGTGTGATCTTTTAAACTACCATAATACAAAGTTTCTCTTAAATGTAATTAAATTTAGGAACAAGAGGTGAATAATGAATATGGGAAGGCGAGGGGATTGTAATGTGAGAAAAGTGAATAATGATCGGGATGAGAGAGAATATTGTTCGTAAAGTTAATTATGTAATCCATAAAATAATTATGTATTTAATGCAACAATCTGACACCAACTAAACAATTATTGTGTGTTAGCACTTGTTCACTGTCCTCTTTTAATATTCAACGTTTTTTATTTACATAGTGTCATCATACTCAGAATCGATAAGCTTTTCAAACATCCAGTAAAAATAATTATGCCCCTTTCACATCTTCCATTTAATATTTAAAACAATCTCCAAATGAACACACAGCCACTTGTTTCCACTCTATTCAGCATCAAAACATCAACCACTATCCATAAATTATTTCCTCAAATAAAACACAGACACAAGTTCTTTTAAAATGTGCTTGATTCCATCTCTTATACGATGCATGATATCCATAAAATATACACAGTAGACAGCCAAGTCATAACTATCACGATTGTAATACTCTCGATTTTCAATCAAAACACACAGTAATAGAAATCATTTAATCAACTTATAACATGTTGTAGGAAGCCCTCATAGACCAACGCATAACACAAGAACCATCGCCATGAATTAATCGATCATAACATAATGTGGGGTTAACAATCCAATTATAACAACACAGAAGGCAACGATAGTGTATCCAATTTTGTTTCTCAAACCAATCAATCAAACATGTCGAGCTATCAATTCAATTGTCATCATAAATAATGCAATGCTTATTTATCCAATAAATACCATTGTCAATGATATTAACAAAGATGAACCAATAATCACCATTGTTGACGCTACTTCACCAACTCATAACAGTCAACGATATACCCGATCGATTCATTATCAAACGGCTTTGAATAATCAAGGGTGGATTCTGAGTAATCAAGGTTTGCTCCATGGACACAAAACGGGGAGATTGGAGTCAACCACTAACAGCAGATGAGAAACCTCTGAGACAACACAGTGGACACACAGGCCACCTCACCAATAGATTTGCAAAGCGGGTGATTTTTCACACAGAGGAGAAGAGGTTCCTCACAGGCCAATAAATAACACCAAGAACACGCAGGGCATAACCTTCGCAATTTTCCCCAATCAACCCAAGTAATCCTGATATAAAACAGAGCCATGAAATAGAAACAACCTCAAATAAATCTCCTTCGCATAATAGCCATCATAACCAAATATGCAAGCACCAATAGTATAAATGAGACCATACCCAGGTGAAACGATACACAGTGACACAAGGTGGTTCGAAATCAAACCCATCAAGCCCATAACAGCAATACGACTGGGCGAGGTGACAAGAACTATGTGGAGATAGTCGATCAATTCTAGACCGAATGAACCCTCCAAAAAAAAACTTGTAAGGACTCAGAGAGCCTTCATGGCTTATATCACTCAAAATAATCAATGAAACTATGACTTCGCCCATCATTTTCCATTTGCAACAAAAATCACACAAACAACCATTCCATAGCATTATCACAAGTTTACATAGTTTCCAGTCTCAAGAAAAGCATAGACCCACACATGACCAAGCCAATATCTATTTCATAATTAGAGTGGGTTCATGGATGGCTAAAATGACATACCTGTAACCAAAAAAAGCCTTTAAAACGTGAGTTTGGTCGAACCGTTCTCCTCTTGCCTGAAATTCGGAGCTTAACCACAGCGAAACACAATTGAACAATAGCCAAGCTAGGGTGACAACCAGTGGAAGAGGTATGGAAGTGACGTGCAGTAAATGCACGTCGCTTCCATCCTTTACTCATTCCATCACTTTGTACACACCAGACAACCATTCCATTAACCCATTCAATTAATCCATGCATTGAAACCAACATCATTTACTTGCCAAATGTGCCACCCAATGTCACATTAACCATTGACAACCATACCATAACATATATCACATGTGTTTTCATATAACTCAATACATCGAATAGCCACTAACTTTGTTACCTAGGACTAACAACAATCCTTTTAATTTGAATGCATATAGTGTAGCAGATTAGCGTAGTAGCATAGTTTAGTTTCTTCCTCTTGTATTTTGTTCATATTGCTTTTATCTCTTTTCAACTGCTCTTATTTGTTGTTACTAACATGTGTCTTGTGCAGGTGTCACAGTAATGAATCAAGGAGAAAATATCAAAGGTAACAATGGATAACATAAGCCAACATAACATGAAATTAGAGCCTAGAGCAACAGAAACAATACATAACATGCCTTATCCATCATCCATTTGTCGTAATTAGAACCAACATTTCACCATAAATCATGTAGAGCCATGTAAGAAGTGTCGAACAGTAGCATAAATATCAAATAAGAACATGATCCTCCAATATACAAGGGGGTCCCACCTACTAGTATTATATATATCATTATCTTATAATTAATAGGTTTTATCAATACTTTGTGGGTGAAATCCTCGTTGCGATTTTAATCGTCAACACATAGAAAATCATTATTCCATATACATTTATCTAATGTATTGGGGTCCTCTTGTAGTTGTTGAATGATCTTGCATACCTCTTCATATTTCTTCCATTTTATCCTTGTTTCTTCCACCCAATCAAATTGTGGAATAGAAATAGCACATAGTGAACCCTTTGTTTCTTCTTCTTTCCTTGAAAGTTCATCTATCACAATATTATGTTTTCCTTTCTTGTAAATAATTTCAAAGTCAAAACCTAACATTTTGTAACCCATTTTTGTTGCTCTTCTGAAGATAATTGTTTCTCCAAGAAGTACTTCAAATTATCATGATCTTTTTTTACTTTGAAATTTCTTCCTATTAGGTTAGGGTGTCATTTCTTAACTACATGTAGTATGGCCAACATTTTTTTTCATAAATGGGGTTGAGTAAGTTTTTTCCTTTAAGTTAGTTTCTTTCAAAGGAAAGGAGGCTTGCTTCTTGCATTAAAATTGCACCAATTCCATGACATGAGGCATCACACTCCACAACAAATGTTTTTGTGAAGTCAGGTGTGGCTAGGACAGGAGTTGTACACATAGCCTCCTTAAGTTTTTAAAAATATTTGGTTGTTTCTTGAGTCCAAGAAAATGCTTCCTTATTTAAAAATGATGTTAGAGGTGTCTCTCTTTGGACATATTCCTTGAAAAACTTGTGGTAATAGCCTATCAATCCTAAGAATCATCTAAGGTTCTTCAAGTTTTGGGGAATTGGCCATTCCTTCATAGCTTTAATTTTGTTAGGGTCCATTTTCACACCTTCATGAGATACAATATGGCCCAAATATTCCACTTCTTGAACCCCAAAGGCACACTTGGAAGGATTTGCATAAATTTGTTTCTCTTTCAAAAGTTGTAATACTATGTCAGCATGTTGTACATGTTCTTCCCAAGATTTGTTGTAGATTAGTATGTCATAAAAAAAGACTAACACACATTTTCTAAGGAAGGGTTTAAAAATAGAATTCATCAAGATTTGAAATGTTGAAGGTGCATTAGTAAGTCCAAATGGAATAACTAAAAAACTCATAATGGCCCTCATGTGTTTTAAAGGTTGTTTTGGGAATGTCGTCCTGCCTCAATAAGATTCGATGATATCCCGAACGAAGATCCAACTTAGTAAATAATTTTGTTCCATGCAATTCATCAATGACATGAATAGGAAACATATCTTTGATGGTCATTTTGTTGATTTGTCTATAATTTGGACACATACACCATGAACCATCCTTCTTCACAACGAACACTACTAGTGAAGAGAAAAAAATCTGGCTAGGTTGAATTATGCTAGCCTCTAATATTTATTGGATCATACGTTCAATATCACTCTTATATGCATAAGGATACATGTAATGTATAATGTTAGGTGGTACACTTTCATGTTGCAAATGAATAAAATGATCATGATCTCAAGTAGGTGGAAGACCCTTAGGAATATCTCCAAATACCTTGGAATGGTTGTTGATAACCATTTGGAGATCCACTAGAGCAGAGGATATAGATGTTTGAACATCTGGTGAGCACAATTGTGCAATTACACCATGGTGTCCATTTTTTAGTAAGTTTGTCATGCTATTAGATTTTGTCACCTTATAGGGTTTCCCTTGGATACCTCTAAGCTCAATTTCATTTCCTTTTGAGGAAAATCTTATGAAAAGATATTGAAAATTAAGGGTTAGTGTTCCCAATGATTGTAACCATTTGACCTCTAATACAACATCAGCACCACCCATTTGGATGAAAATTATGGGACTATCCAAAAAACACTATTTATGGTACCTGCCACCCATCAACACTTCCTAGAACAATTTATGGTACCTCCATTTGCAATCATTACTTGAAACTCTGGTGTTGGAAATAAAAATAAATTGAGATTTTTTGCTAATTTGTAATTGATAAAGTTACGGGTACTACGAGAATCAATCAACATTGTTATCTTTTTTTCTTTTTTACATGTCCTTGTATCTTGAGGGTTTTTGGAGTATTGATGTTTGCCAATGCATGACAATATATCATTGGAGTAGTCTCTTCTAGATCTAGATCTTGCAATGGTTCTAATTCTTGATCTTCTTCATCTTCACAATCTATGTAGAATAATTTATTTTCACTTATTTTCAATACCATCCATAAGTAATTACATTATTGGATTTAAATCCCCCTGAAAAATTCTTATTATTGGAAAGTTGTTCAACTTGAATACTACCCTTATTTTCACGAGTCCCTTCAGACACCCTATCACTTTTGTGGAACCTCCCATATAAGGCTTCTAAAATACTCTTTTCAATTTGTTCCAACTTTCCATCCATTTTATGTTCCAATAGTTCCATCACTCTTTTCGTTTGTTCCTTATTTTTATCCATCTTCCTTTCTATATTTGTTTGATTATTTATTAAATCAAAAAATTTCATTGACCTATCATTCAATTCGTTGATTTGACTGTTCAATTTGGATAGTTATTTTTGTATCTCCTCATTTTCTTCATGAGCCATGGAGGATATTTATGGAGTTTTAAGTGGTGAATTAAATTTTAGATCTTTCTTTGGAGCCATGGAAAAAAATTATTGGGTCCTAAGGACAAGGGAGTGTCAGTTGTTATATCTCTCTGATATACGTGCGGGGTCCAACAATAGTACCCATCCCAGTATCTCAGGACACTAAGGAGGCTCAACCTTTCCCTTAGTCGTACTACCCAACTACCCAGGTACTAGAGAGTGGTCTCCTTGAGTGTTGTTCTCGGTGTACTATAGCAACATGATGGTTGAATAGCTTATCTAAGTTTGGTTTCAGGTATAACTAGGAGAATTCCTATATACCCAAAGGTATGTGGAAGTGAGATTCCATCTACAAGAATTGTCTAATGTGGTACTACTCAAAGGGGTACCAACAGGGGTTACAAGAGTTTCCAACCAGGTGAAACAATGTGTTTCCAACCACATGAAACTATGTGCATTTCCTGCATGTATTCTTCCCCAACCACATTTTTACCCACTGAACAACATATCGTGTGTTATTTAAAGACTTCATAACACATCTCTAAAAAAAAATTAAAAATGAGCTTGCTAACCAAGAAAAAAACTCTTGAAATCACTAGAAAGTAACTTGTGCAAAAACCCTAACTTCCACAAGCAATATATCATAAAATGTGATGATTCAAAGTATATAAAAAAATTCCACATGTACTTCATACTATCAATTCAATATTCTAAAAATTTCAAAGTCTAAAACTTTGGTGAAAAAAAATTATAGCGAAAACACCAAGATAACTAATTTCAGGATTAGTCACAAACCTTGTCTTCCATGGACTATATGTCCAAAATTATAGCGAGTCGGAACCTAAAATTTTGACCACCTATACTATGACATGTCTCCTTAATCTCTACATAATTTTACTATCAAAAACCTCCAAGAAAAAACGTTATAGTAAATATCCCAAGATGACTCATTTAAATTGAATTCAAGATGAGTCAAAAACCCTATCTTCCATAAGCTATATCTCCAAAAAAGTAATGACCCAAAAAATGAAATTTTTACCAGAGGTACTTTAATATGTCTACTAATTGACCTCCAAATTTCATTGTCTGGAGAGTCCCAGAAAAAAAAAATATTATAGCGAAAATTCCAAGATGATACGCTTGAAACAGCGAAACCCTAGGATCAAGGCTCTAAAACCAAATGTTGTGATCCAACACCTTAAAAATGATTAAAATTCAATGAATGCAGTCTACTTCAAAGGGGAAACCTCCTTGTAAAATATATCCAATTCAAAAAACAAGATGAGATGATATGAGATGATCTTAAGACTAGATATCCTTGGTATATATATAGGAGACGAAGCGTACAATTATAATGAAAGGGTAGAATGAAGGGTTCTAGCATACATACAAATATAACACTAGAAATGTAATAATTCAATATATAGGGCTTAATGAGGGGTTTTATACTTAACATTGGGATTTTTCTATGGCTTAATAAGGTTTGGTCAAAGGTTTTGAAGTGCGTGAAAGCTTGTTGGAGCTTGATCGAAGTCAGTTCAAGGGCAGGTGATCAAAGCTGACAGAGATCCATCTGTCCTTGCGGGTAGAGAGAAGATGGGATAAGTGGAAAAATAATTATTTGAAAGATGTGGTTGTAGGGGGATTTGGAAAACCACCATGAGACCTGGAAATGAGTGGTGTAGGTACGATTTTGACTGGAAACAATTCTCCTGGAAGTGCTAAGGAGAGAGTGGGAGAGCAGAAAATTGTATGAGAAACGGGTGTCTGGCCCGAACAAATGAAAACCATTAATACGAAGTCACCTCAACAGCCATTGGGGATTACATTCAATTCATGAAGGATCATGCGGTGATAGGGAAGTTTATGGGAATCTGGCCATCAAAAAGAGCCTTGATGATTTGCGTTAAATGACAGTGGAAAGTGAAAGGCTGAATGGATTTAAAATTAGGATCAAAGGGTTTTTTTATGGTGATATTCTCATGCACAAAGGATAGGGATAGAATATTCGATGAGGGGCCCTATTCTTTTAACTAAGAAAGTCTCCACTTGCGGTATTGAACAGAGTGCTTCTCTCTAGATAAGGAGGATTTCACAGTGGCTTCGGTCTGTATCAAACTATATTTGTTACCCAAATAATTTTATGATAAGGAAACCCTAGAAGGAATAGGGAGCACTTTAGGGTCTTTAATAAATATCTCAGAGGTAAATAAAATGGAAATATATATATCCTATACAAGGATCTATGTTTATATGAATGTAGCAGGAGTGCTACCAGAGTTTATTATCATCCCCTATCAGGACACAGATTGGGCATGGATGTTGGATTATGAGCATATACCCTTTCAATTCTAAAAATTCCATGAGCATGGCCATTTATTCAAGGATTTCTCATTGAATGTAGAAAACCAAATAAATAAGGCCAAGGAAGACATAGGTTCAGAGGGATTTACAAAGATCCCAAGCAAGAGGAAGGAAAGGTGCAAAGAAAACAAGCCAACGGTGATAATGGCAGACAATAACACCAATAGATACTAGACAATAGCGAATGAGATAAGTGAGGAATTGGGCCAGGAAAAGTAGTCAAGTAAACAAGAAGCAGAGCCTGCCATAACCCAACAAAAGGAGGACTTACAAAAGCGCAGAAAGACAGATCCGAACATAGGGGCCATTCAGGTGGAGGAGGGGGAAATAGAAATCCATGAATCTAATGAGAATGATGGATAGAAAGGGGAATATGAATCGTAGGATGCTACCCAAGACATGGATCAAGAGGAGGTAGAGTTTGGCATCAAAGCCTTGATGGTGAAGCATGGGGAACAAGAAGTCAATGAAAGTAGGGAAACTTTGGAAGCTACAACGAGATTTTCTTAAGGGGAAAGGAAAAGGGTCCAACCAAGGGAATCAGGAAACTACCTTAGGAAGTCTGGGGATCAAAACAAATCCAATGAAAACTTAGAATAAATCAATGGGGGAGGAGAAGAAACGAGGAAGAAAAATGCATAAACAAAATCTAGAAGAGACATGGGACTTTGTTGGTGGATTCAAGTCATTTAGTAGGGCTTTCGGAAAAATATTTCCATCCCCAACCAAAATGTTGAAATGAAGATTATGTCTTGAAATGTAAGAGGCCTCATTTCCCTTTACAAACATAGGTTATTGCGTAAGAGGATCAACCAAGAAAAAAATGATTTAATCACATTACAAGAAACAAAACATGATAGCGACTCGATAAGGAAGATAGCACAAAAGATCTGGAGGGGTTGTGAGGTTGAAAAAATAGAGGCAGAGGGGGCCTCAGGAGGGCTTGCCATCCTTTGGAACCCATCGATATTGGAAGTGGAGATCTATTCTAGATCATCCAAAATTCTAACAACAAAGTATCGACTCTTGGGTATCTATGAACATGGGCATCTATCCAACGCATATGGACCAATGTCTCCAACTTTGAAAAGGGATTTATTAGAAGCAATCAACCTATTGGGATAAATCATGAGAAACTAGTAGTGTCTTATCGGAGGGGACTTCAACATGATAACTTATTTGTAGGAGAAGAAAGGAGGGGTTTGATCATTAGATGCAGAGAAAAAATCTAGATTGATCATCTGAAGTTTTTTCAAAATATAGAAATTTGGTGGAAGGAAAGGCCAAATCTTTCTGGAACAAAGATGTACCAATTTCAATAGAGACTTAAACACATAAGATCGTCCATACGAATTTGGAATAAGGAAGTTTTTAACAACATTTTTGAAGAGAAAAAGAGGCTAGAGGAGGACATGGAAGCAATTCAAAAAGAGGTAATACAAGGGGGTCAATCTAAGGTGTTATCCAGTAGAGAGGAGCATCTCATATTGGAACTAAACAAAAGGGACAAGAATGAAGAGATTATGTGGCGCCAAAAGTCCAAGTTTGGGTGGTTACAAGAAGGCGATAAGAACGGGAATTTTTTCAACAATTCCCTACTTCAAAGGATAAATCAAAACAGAATTGTATTTTTGAAATCTATGGCAATAGAGAACATAGAGAAGCAAGAGGACATTGAGAGAGAGTTGATCAGCCATTTCATCCATCTCTTCAAGGAGTTAGAGGACAACAGGGAGGAAGAAATTAGGAGGTTAATAGAATCCATTCCCAATTTGATATCTCCATAACAGAATCAAAACCTCATGAGACCGGTGACAGTCGAAGAAGTTGAGATGATGGTAAAAGAAATGGTGGAAGGAAAGGCACCTGGACCGTACGGATTCACCACTGATTTCTTTCAATCCTGTTGGAAAATCATTGGTCATGATACTTGGGAGGTTGAAAGAATCTTATTCTTCCGGATCCATCCTTCAGGCCTTCAATGCAACTTTCATCACACTAATTCCCAAGGACTGAGAACCGAACACAACATATTAGTTTCACCCCATTTCTTTATGTAATTTTATTTATAAAATCATAACAAAATTCATAAATAATAGGTTAAAGTTGATCCTGAACAATATCAACTCCCAGGAGTAGGTTGGTTTTGTTGAAGGACAACAAATCCTAGATGGGATAATCGTCGCTCGTGAAGCCATCCTCTCCTTAAAATCCAGTGGGAAACTAGGGATGTTGATCAAACTGGATATGTCCAAATCTTATGATCGCCTAAATTGGACTTTCCTCCAGAAAATGATTGAGGTCTTTGGTTTTGGCTATGATTGGATCACCTAGGACAAAAACTTAGTATTCTTGGCCTTCTTCACCATCCTAATCGATCCCCTTCCCAAGATTTTAACCCTTCTAGAGGTATCTATCATGGGGACCCCCTATCCCCTTACCTATGCATCATTTTAATGGAGGGGTTGGGGCGTTTCATAAAGAGGGTTATTTTAGAGGGCTTAATCATGTTAATGTTTATGCCATTATTATAGTTCTTTGCATTTCATTAGACAAGAGCATAATAAGAACAAGATCACTGAGAAATACACATCCACAAGAGACACATCATTTATCCTGGGAAACCCTCTAGGGGAAGAAAACCCAGCA